>VFFE01007612.1:627076-835403 GCA_008921705.1 Burhinus oedicnemus
CGAAAAAAAACAAAAAAAAAAAAAAAAAAAAAAAAAAAAAATGAAGGCACAATCAATTGTAGAAAAACAGTGCTACACCTTTTTTTTGTTCCACTATGATTAGAAGTCTCATTCTCCAGAACCAAAACCGTAACAGCTAATGACTTCCTAGGAAAACTAAAGCTCACAGAGCTAGGAAAACCCTCAAGAAGCCATTTAACACAGTCTTCCACCTTAAACAATTTCCCTTCTCAGATTTACCCTTTGATAACTTTCTCTCTTTTATGGATATTGAACAAAGGATCTCCCATATCTTCCTCTCACACTTACAGTCTTTAAAATTATATCTCATTTTCTGCCTTTACCTTTCAGCTTTCGTCTCGGTATGTTCTTCCTGTGCTCAGATGTAGTCTCAGTTTTCACTTCCCACATGTTTCTTTCTTGAGCTTCAGGTTCAGAACAAGCTCACAGTTTGGCCAAATCTTGTCCTTCCCATCTTTCTGGTTCACATCATTTCTTTACAGACCACTTACTTTCTTCAATTCCCTTTTTTACTAGGCAAGAGAACTCCCCTCCCAAGTCCCTGAATTTGTTGAAGACTGACTGCCAGAAACACATAGATTTAATTTTCCTGTTCTTCCCATCCAAAGGTTTACAAACCTTAAGTCACTGTTCCCCAAGTTAACTTTCTCTGCTGTCTTGTCAACCATTCTTCCCTAATGCCTAAGCACAGTTGTAGAAGATTCTCTGGTGGTTGCTTTTTTCAAAAAAAAAAATGTATCCAAAAAATTGTCTCACACATATTCCAGTAATTTGCTGCACAACTCACCAGGTAGTTAAAAATCTCCATTGCCACCACATGAGTGGTGATTCTGTCACTTACTGTCAAGATGTTTTATTGTCTTTCTTGTCCCTGCTTTAATGCTGTCTTTACACCTCAAACTTGTCCCTATAGCAGGAGGCCTAATGGGAACCTCATGGTATCCCTGCCTGAGGCCTCCCTGGTCTTCTGCTCCCTGAGCCTTTGGACCTGCTCTGGGTCATTCCCAGAACTGCCATTAGCAGAAAGGGATAGAAAAGTCCTGGCAGCCCTCAATAACATCTCACCCTTAGAGTCCTGGGAGGCAGCGTGCTTGCCACCATATCAGGTCCAAGTAACAGAGAGATGTTTCCATTGTTCTCAGGACAGAATTACCTGCAACGACCATCGCCATCTTTTATATCCTCCTACAAACCTTGGTCCTGAACTTCATAGCCTTGGTTTGCACAGCTTTTTCTTCTCTGCCGGTGTAATACTTTGTCCCACTAGCTTGAGTGGCCTTGCCTGCTCAGCTACACCATTTCTGAAACAGGCAGTTTCTTGGTGGTTAATTTCTTTATAGTCCCTATATGACTTCTGTACAGCATTTGTGGGCCCAAAGCTGTGCCTACAGATGCGTAGACGTTAACAGATCACCAAAACACTTGATTTTACCCTTAATCCTCTACTGACTGCTTGCTTGGTTCATAATATCTTAATTCAGATAGGAAAGGGGGGAGGGAGGGAGAAAGAATGAATCTGCTCCCAGAATGAAGCCTGATAGGCCAATTTATGTTAAGACTTAAGAATGAAGCCTGACAGGCCAATGGTGCTACAAACGCCTGGACACAGGACAACTGAAGCATGAGGTGCTGACCACTTGGCTGGAACGGTGAGCATTAGTATAATTATACCCTGACTTTGTCCCAAAACCTAGCAGGGGTTACTGCGTTGTCTTTTTGAGATTGTAGTCATAAAATTAAGTCAGTTGTGGGCAATATATTCAGTTCACTTTCATGCACACACTGCAAGCCTTGTTACCAGGGCCTCACAAAGCATCTCTTGAAAAAGGAATACAAGATGCTCTTTGTAAATAAAAGTTCATGAGTCTGAGTAATGAAGTCATTTTCCAAAATCGCAGTGAACGATATTCTTTTTCACGAGCCGACGAGAAGCTGAGAGGTGGGCTTGAGGGAAAGGATCTGAATGAAGCATGTTAGAGAAACCACTTAGCCTTATTAGCCCATGGCACAGCCGGGCTGTCTCCCTCCTCCTCCTCCTCCCGCCCACAGCTTCCCCTCCCCCATGCCAAAAGAAAAGGTTGGTCTAGCCGTTTTTTTAATAAATTTGGCACCTTTCTGCCCTCCATTGAATAAACTAGAGATGTTAAAAAAAAAAAAAAAAGTCATAAAAGTCAATGCTTCGTGTGGAGCAGTCAGATGGAGTTGTAGGGGGGTGACGTGGGGGATGGAAAGGGTGACCTCACTTTCTGAATGGCAAAGTTTGAGTGGGAGGGTCTCAACACGAAAGGTAAAAAAGGGAACGATGTGAACATGTGAAGGAAGCCAGAGCACTGAGCAGAGCGTCAGTCTGTATCCTGACAGGGGGAGATAAGGTAGCTGGGGAGCCAGCGGTGCTTTCCTGGAATACAATCTCTGTTTGACACTCTCTGCTTAAGCACTGCCCATCTGTATGTTATTGAGCTGGAGCCTCTGGGGAAAAAGAGGAGCCACAGGCACAGAGAGTGAACGAGGGAGGCAGCAAAAGCGCTTTTCTTCCCTTCTTTTCCTTTTTTTTTCTTTTTTTTCTTTTTTTTTTTTTCTCTTTTAAATCAGGATCTCGTTAGACTGCCTTGAAGTGCCACATCTGGAAACTGAATGCTGAAAGAAAGTTAAAATAACTGAGGCACCACTAAGCCAAGGGGGGCTGATTGCAGAAGAGGGTAAACAATTACTGAGACGCTAGAAGACCACTGCTGGATGTAAGGGGAGGAAATGGCTTTGATCTCCGCCTGGCCCCTCGTTTCTCCTATATTATTCTTTTTGGGATGCTTCTCCTCCAGCACAGCCTCGAGTGAGGGAGGCGTTTTTCAGTTTGACTTTGAAGGTAGCTCAGCGGTCAGCACGCAAGAAGCCACTGTTATCAGAGGGCAGCAGCAGGCAGTAGCTACTGGAAGTTGGGTGCCTTTTGCTGAGGTACAGTAACTCCCTTCTCTCTCTAGTGTCTGCGCTTTTCTGCTTTCATCTGTTTGTGTTGAAGTTCCCATCTGGTTAACGTTAGCTTAATCATTCGTCCTTAAAGCGAAACCGGAGGATATTTTGCGGGGGGTCTGAGACGTTGCATTTCGGGAGTGGAGAGATACAGTTCAGACTTCAAAATGTACACATGCCCTGCCTGCTGTGAGCAGACAGCTGCTGTGCTTTGCAGTGAGGCTGGCTTAGCACGTCTCTGACTTTCCTGCCAACATAACTAAACAGGCCTGTCCAAACAGAGCCATTTTACAAGGGTTAATTGTCACAACACTTTTCTGCTTGCCTTGTTGTAGTTCCTACGATTGTAATTCACTTAAACTTCCAGAAAGAGTCTGTCTTTTGGTGGCAAACACTGTACTGTAGAAGTTTGTGCTTTTGTCTCTGAATGCCACAATCTGAAGTTCCTTTTCACGATGAGAGCGGCGATAATAAATCAAAAGCGTGTAGGAAACAGCCTGCAGAGAAAACACCCGCAGGTGTTTTAAGACTTCCAAAAACTATGAGATTGGGATTAGTGACAAATGCAATTAGAGAGATCTAAGAAGCAATTTGATGGTGGAAAATTTTCCTGCAACCCCTGTGCTTTGGTATTGGTTGCTACTCCTCATTCTAGCTAGGCTGCGTCGGGAACGGACTACTCAAAAATACAGCTTGGGAAAACAATAAATTACTCCAGCATACACTGGGAGAGGAGGACAGTAATGTCTCATGCGTGGGAGACGCAAAGTAGGAGGCAAACTGAGTTACATAAGGTCATGGGAAGGGAAAGAGTACTTCTAGCATAGCATCCAAAAATGAGGTGAGATTAACACAGCCGTGTCACTATGACAATATCAAGATCGCAGTCTCTGATATCACAAGGCTAATTTTCCCCCTACACTCCAATTGCCAGAACTAACAGCCATGGAAATACGTGCGCGAGCCCGTCAGCTAGCCGGGGTTACCGCAGGGCTGGGCAGAGCTGGTCCCCCCTCTGCAGTGGCTCCAAGCAGCTGGCCAACCTCGGGAACCGCCTGCCCACCCTGCCAGTCCCTGGCACGAAACACGACCTGTGTGAGAAAACTGGAGGCTAAATCCTGCGCTGCTCAGCACAGGGGCTCTCAGGAGCCGTCCCGGGCTTGGACAGGCTCCATGACGTGGGATGTCTTCTCCCCTGGCCTGGGATCAGCCCTGGAAAGCTGCATTGCCACCTGTTGCTTACAACATGGAAAGTCCCTCAATGAAATGCCTGATTTAAGAGCCAGATGGGTTTTGTAGCTGCTTTTCACAGGGTAATGGGCATAAGTGATTATTAGCCTTTCTCGATATGATTGCGTAGCCTGGTTTTCCCAAAGACAAAGTTCACATTGTTTCACTTTAATATACTAGACTTTACCTTGGGAAAGTGCTGTGAGATATATTGAACACTGCAGAGGAATGACAATTTAGTCTCCTTTATCCATTTCAATCCTCCCTAAAGTTTCATTTGGACAGTCTGATCTAATAGACTCGCTAACCAGTGTTTGCTCCAGCAGTTTACGTCACCTCTGCAATGGCAGCATTTAGACTCTGGATCCCACGTTATGAATGAATGATGCTGCCTGCTATTGCCAAGCCAAGGTCCTTGGCTGCAGGATGTTATGGTTTCATGAGGGAAAAGCCAGGATTTTAGGCACCTTTGCTAGCTGCACATTCACCTTACTATTGCATTTCAGGGCCCACCTCCGTGGCAATTTCCAAGGACACCCAGTAGGATGCTCTTTTGGGATAGGGCTGATGGCTCTGTAACAGTAAGAACCTCCTTACCCATTGATCCACGTACATAGCTGGTAACAGGAGCTGGCGAGCTGGCCAGAGAGTGATGGTCTGCTAGTCTCTCAGCCAAGGAAGGAACTTTTGCTTTGCTCCTCAGAGACCTTCCCCCTCCCACAGCCCACCTCCCCTTCCTCATCCCTGGGAACCGAGTTTGTCCCAGGAGGTTTGGATTAGCATCTTTCGAAGCCCAAGTTCTTAACCCGCAGCTCACAGTGAACCACAGAGTAAACTTCTTTACACAGCGCGGTTTGATTCAGCTCCTTAGTCTAAATATTGACTCAGGCCTCTAGCTCTCCCAAGCAGACAGAGGCTGTTAGTCACATTGAATAGTGCCAAATTATACAAAGGGGGCAGATTTACAAGGCAGAGTCACAGAGCCACAGATGGGGCTTCGTGGTGGACTGTGGTGCCAGTCAACCCCAATGTGAAACATGCCACTGTAAAGCGGAACAGAGATCAGGGCAGACAGAAATCATGATGTTTCCATGTGTGGGGCAGGCACTGGTCAGCATTTGCCCCACACATGATTCTGCTCTGCACAATACCTTCAGAAATCTGCAAGGTCTGAAACAGTGCTGGTAGGAGTTTCCAAGCTATAACTGGTAGGGTGCTCTTAAATCTTGGTAAGAGTTTGATATTATGAACTTACAGAAGAACAGGAGACCCTAATTAATGTAAATACATATTAATGAATATTTCTCAGTTTTCCACTCCTCTTCCTTTCCTGTGTTTGGCAACCCTAAACTCAGAGGAACTGAGAGAAGTGGTTTAAAAATTCAGAATTCATGTTAATGTTTAGCTTTTCTGTGCCTTGGATTTGAATGAAAGCCTCTTGATGGCAGAGAGAAGAGGACTAACTACATTTTCAATGGTATGCTAACATACTGTACCCACTCACAGAGCAGATCATGGGTTTGAGCTGGACCTCAGCAACATCTAGTAGCTTGATGCCCTGGTTTTTAATTAATATGTGATCCAGTACACCCAAAGTAGGCACATAAACTATGCCTAAACTTTTTCAATCCAAATCAGGCACCCTCTTCAAGTATAAACCTAAATTCCCCATACAGTAATGGAGACACCGGGTTTTCTAAACCTCTAATTCATAGAATCATAGAATCATAGAATCATAGAATCATAGAATGATTTAGGTTGGAAGGGACCTTAAAGATCATCTAGTTCCAACCCCCTGCCATGGGAAAGGACACCTCCTACCAGACCAGATTGCTCAAAGCCTCATCCAACCTGGCCTTGAACACTTCCAGGGACGGGGCAGCCACAGCTTCCCTGGGCAACCTGTTCCAGTGCCTCACCACCCTCACAGTGAAAAAATTCTTCCTTAGATCTAATCTAAATTGCCTCTCTTCCAGTTTGAAGCCATTACCCCTCATCCTATCACTACGTGCCCTTGTAAAAAGTCCCTCTCCAGCTTTCTTGTAGGCCCCTTTCAGATACTGGAAGGCTGCTATAAGGTCTGCCTGGAGCCTTCTCTTCTCCAGGCTGAACAACCCCAACTCTCTCAGCCTGTCCTCATAGCAGAGGTGCTCCAGCCCTCTGATCATCTTCGTGGCCCTCCTCTGGAGCCTCTCCAAGAGGTCCATGTCCTTCTTATGTTGGTAGCTCCAGAGCTAGACACAGTATTCCAGGTAGGGTCTCATGAGAGTGGAGCAGAGGGGCAGAATCACCTCTCTCGTCCTGCTGGCCGCAGGTCCTAGCTGTCTTCCCTATAGGCCTTCAAAGGAGCCTCTTCTTCTGTAAGGACTATGTTGGGCACTCATTTCAGGACAGATTTAGTAATCAGCTCAAGGCTGGGACCTTGATGTTTAAATTAACTGGCCTAGATTCCACCCAATGAAATGTCATGTTACCTGCATAATGAGCCACTAGTGACCATCATGGAATAATGTCTCTAGCTCTCTGCCTCTGTTTCAAAAGAACGCTTATAAATTGATGAAAATTATTCAGAAAAGCATCATGAGAAATATTACAGTATTAGGAACTGGAAGATAGCTGAGAGACTCTACAATCCAATCTGCTTAGCTCAGAGGGAGGTTAAGGAAAAACTTTAAAGTTATCGTGCAAGCACATACACAGGCAAAAAAAAAAATTAATAATCAGCTCACTAGTCTAACAAAAGAAGGTCTCATCATATGCAACAACTGGAAATTGAAGGTGACCCAGTTCAGACTACAAGTTAGTTACAAATTTTAATTTCAAAGGTAATTAAGCACTGGAAACTTTATCCAATTGTGTTGGATTTTCTATCAAGAGGCAGATCAATATGAAAAGCACTCTCAAGTACTCAGTTGCTTTCAGGTGTTATTTAGGATGATTAAGTTCCTTGGCTCACAAAGACAATAAGCGGACATGGGGGAGATGTTACAGTGCCAAATCCCGATGTGTATGGGGAGACAGTAAGAAAGATAAAGAGAGTGAGCACAAAGCACTAGATCCAGCTCATCAGTATAACCCAACTGCAGTTGGCAGCATTAAGTCAGAGTTTGACTTTTCCAAATAAGGATAGAATAAAATATTTTAGAAGGAAGATTCATCAGAGGTGGAAGCAGAGGATTTTAAACTGACAGACATATCAAATGAAAGCAAACAAGCAAGTGGCAAACATCAGAAATCTTTGGTTTGGGGTTCCATTCATTAGCTTGGACACAGCAGTAGGAAAGGAGGTGGTCAGACACCTCCATTTCTGGTGAGGCAGAGAGTTCAAAATGAAAAAGAAAAGTAACTTTTGAAAACAGTTATACCCCACTGTCAAACACATGCCTTTAAAATAAGAGGCAGGTCATACATTACCATTTGGGTCTGAAGCCTGCCACTCTCAACATTTGTGTTCGTAAATTCCACTGACATGATGGCTTTAATTACACAGGTGTAGACTTTGTTCCCCAGCAGGAAGAAAGTTCCTTACAGTGTCTAAGGTGAGAATAAACAATGGTGCAAGACTTCAAATACTCGACAGTATGGCAAATGATGCCCTGTGATTCATGTTGTGCAGTCACTCACTTTAATGCAAAATTAACGTAAAAAGTGACATCCAGAAAAAGACTCATTTCATTCTGACGCAAATGACTACATGAGGCCAAGAAAACAGCAAAGAGAGCCCAGTACAGGAGATGAGGGTGGGAAGGATTAGTGGAAGAAAGGGAACACAGACATTCTGTGGAGACACTCCCCAAGCAAGAAAAGATAATTTCAAATGTCCTCTGTGGAAAGAAGAAGTGAAGCAAACAGTGGGAAAGGAAGCAAACTAAAGCAGGAAGAAGAAAAAGGAGAGGAAAAAATTAGAGCAAGAATGAGATAATCAAGAGCCCTAAGAGTAAAGAAAAAAACAAAGTAGTTGGGACAGGGCAGGAAGCCAATTCCCAGAGTGAAGGAAGGCATGATATTGTTGGACGGATGGAAGAGGAAAACTGTTTCCAGCATCAGTGTTTTTGGCTCAGAGGAAAGGCAGAGAGGCAAAAGAAGTCCTTTAAAGGAAACAATTATCATAGTCCAGGCAAAATTAGCCATTTACTATAAGAGAAAGTAAGAGGCAGAAGTTATCTGTTGGAGCTTGCACGTTAAAATGACATGTTTGACTAAAAGAAGAAGCAGAAGACCTAATGCTGAGGTGTGAGCCAAAAAGGGTTTTAGCTTGACAGAAACCTTTATATTCTTTTAAGCTAATGGGAACTGCATCTACCTTTAAAAAAGCAGATCTTTAAATGAATTCATTTCAGACCCTTGAGGTTATGTTAGGTTAACTCCCTTAATGGGCAATTTGGATTTCTAGCTGCTGGGTTTTTTCTGGTACAACAAGGTTATGTTCTGAGAAATGTCTATTAGTGGGGAGGAAGTTTTACTGCAGATGTTTGTGATTCCAGCTTAAGTTTCTCATCAAAGCTTTAATGAAAATCAGCTGCTTGGAGTCAAGCCGCCAGACCCCAAACTTTTTAAATCATAGGAAACTGAAGCAAATGGAAGCACAGAACAGAACAGAACGATAGTGGGAAATGTTCTCCATTTCAAGAAGGTGCATAAAGCACCCACCAGAACAATGCAATTTAAACTCCTCTGCAGTGAGTTCCCACAAAGTTTTGGGCAAGTACCAGCAAAGTGCCCCAAAGCTTATTCAGGGCTGTGAAAACCAATAAAAGGCATTTCATGCCCGCTTTTATTCATGACATGGGAAGCAAGGGAGGAATTAGACATCCAGTTTTACCAGGGGGCATGAGAAGCAGTAAAAGAATTGGTTTCTGAAGGAGAACTTGTCCTGATTTAAACTGATAACAATTAGAGCTCCTAGTGTCCAAGAGATGTGTAAAATAGGTCTAGTTTCTGAGTAACATATAACCAGCCACTGATAATTTACAATTTGCTTCTGGACTTAGGTTTCAAACATCAGACACCATTGGTTTTTATATATTAATTGGTCTTCTTGAACATTTGGATCTGATCCCAGTTCATTTTCAGACACCACCATGAGCTAGGGATGTTTGGGTTATGCATTCTAATGCAAGATTCAACAATTGCTGAATAGTGCTGTATACAAAGCTGTTAGAGCTCCACAGTTTTTGAAATCTGATTCTTTGTCGTTAAACGATCTCAAAGAGATTTTCCTAACTATCAGTCCAGATCCATGCAGTGTTCATTTGTCAATGCAAACAGAGATTGACTAAAATGCAGTAAATATGATCTGGCTTTGTTGTTGCTGTTTAGCTGTATTGTGCAATTCTTTAGATGGTTATTTTCTTAAAATAAATACTTCAGAAATACTACAATTCCTTTTTTTCTTTTAAGACAAACCAGCAAGAAACGGTGCTGAAACCCCAGCATTCAGGAGTTACTAAGATACCTAATATGACCCAAAGAATAATAGAGGGTTGTGAAAAATATTGTAGAAATTACTATTCCAAGTTTACAAGACTGTAAGAAGAACTAAAATGTTTTTTTTTCAGTCATGACATACGAGAGCCAGGGAGCATGGGAAGAGCTGGCACACTTGAACGTTAATTTGAAACATAATTTAATAATTACTGAATAAAAAGACTCTACCTGCATGAACAACCTCCAATATGATCTCTAAAAATAGCCAATTTAGCTGAAACTGTAAGGCTCTGAATCATTGTTTGACTCTGTCTTCCCAACAAAAATGAATAAAAATTAACTCATTCAACCTTTCAGCATTGGCATCAGGTGGAAGAAAAAGCACATGGAACCAGAAACCAAACCAGACATTTCTGGGCTGCTTTGTACCCTGTTACCATTCTACAATGCATCCTGTTGCTGTTGTATGAAAGGCCTTTGGAGCGGCAAGAGATGAGCAGACTTTTCTGCCAAGGCTAATGCAAGGCCAATATGTCCTAGGGTTTCCCACTGCAGTTTTCCACCTCTGAGCCTGGATGATAGCCCATGGAAAGCCACAGAGAGCCTGCCGTTCATGACTCCCTCATGCTGTGCTCCCCTCCTCCTGGCTCCCGGGGCCCTTTCTCAAAAGCACTCTGTGGAAGCAAGCGTTTGTACAGAGAAAATCTGCTCCAGTATCCAAAAAAAAGAAAAAATTAATAAATAAAAGAGCTGGCAAGGCAAAACACGGCACACCCCTCCCTACCCCACCTATTAAAATCCTACATACCAATGTGCCCCAGACAAGCTAACACAGCCAGGCCCATTGAGGGTTGGCAAGGTCTCCAGCGCACCAGTACCTGGCACAGATCCATTCAAGGGCAGAGGTAGGCAGGTGTTGAAAGTCAAGACATGGTTTAAAGTCAGAAGGGGTTTGTGTGTTGTACTCAGTTTTTTGCAGGTTTGTGGTTTTCTGATGATTCCCATCAATGGGGAGGATTGCCTGCAGAGGCTCTACATCATCACTAAAGCACCAGCAAATTACTTATAAGTCAGCTGAAGCAGAGGTTTGAGCAAGGGATTTTTGTGAGGCATGAGGAAAGAGATTGGATTGTTTTTTTTCTCTTGATGCATCTACTCTTTGCCCTCTTTGAGCCAACAAGAAACTAATTTCTTCATTATCAGACCATGCCTGTGATGAAACAAGCCATGGACCGAGAGGCAGTGAGAGATCAGGGCAAGTTATCCCTTCTCCTGAGCCCTGGGCTTTCCCCTCTCCTTTCAGAGCACAGCCTCTGCCCACCTCCATGCTGGATGTTACAGCTTGTAGTACAAATTTAACCATGCTGAGCTGTTTCCCTTCCTTCCCTCCCTCACATTTGCAAAGCACTGGCACTATCAAGGGGGAAATTGTGCAGGGAGTACAGCCCAGAAACATGGCACCTTCCCATCAGCCATACCAAACAGCTGCTTGTTTTGTCCACATTTGGGCCACCCTTGGGACGGAGTGGTGGATGAAAGCTCTTACTCCTGATCTTTCAAGGTTTTCACACTGTGGCTTGTGTTTTGTGCTAACAGGCTTTTAAATTGATGCCTTGGCTATTGGTCAAGTAGATCACTATATGTCCCCACTGTGATTCCAACATTTCAAAGAGCTGCAAAATCAAACCAGTAAACAGTAGAAATCTGGGGTGGGGGGAAAACTGGTGCAAGAGGGAAATCAAAGGAAGCTTCAGATTTACTCTCTCAGTTTTAGCAGTGTCCCACGAGCACAGTTGTACCTGCTTTAAAGGCCACTTTTATTTTTTATCCCTTGAAAATTTTTGTCTCTATCTGGAAATCTCTCAGGGACTGCGTAGTTTGTCAACTGATTATGTCTCACTTATCTGGGGGACTCAAGAGGAGAAAGTATGACTCAGAACCCACATCTCTTGAGTGTTTTGTAGGGACTGGGTGGAGGGTGGTTAGTGAGGAAACAAAGCAAAATTCTTTATCCCTTTTCCCGTAAATTGTTCTCCTTGTATAAATTTGGCATTTTGTTTGAAAGAGGAAAATCAAATAGCTACCTTTCCCACTGCAGATTTTCTATTTCCAACAGCAAGCATCTATAAGAGCAAGTTTTTTACTCAGTGGCTGTAGTAATAAGTACATTAGAGTAGAAGCTGGTATTAATCTCTAATCCTTAGTCGGCTTGCAGACAGCTAAACATTTTAGCCCTCCCCTTTTTTGGAGAGGAATGCCTTTTAAGCAGAGGCTTTGTCTTTCCCACTGTATATGGAAAAAATGACTATGCGCTTCTATGGAGAATGCCTAGCTGAGAAATGTTTATGTTGGATCCAACCCCATCTCTGTTGCTGAATGGCATTTTGTTTTCTACTTGGACTGGGGAAGGGGTAACGGTCTGGAAACATTTTCAACACAGGAAATTTTTTTAAAATTAAATACAATTACTTAGTCAAGGTAATAGATCCTGTTGTTGCTCTGCATAAAGCCATCTGGCTTTCAGCTATTGCTTTTTTTTGCGGGAGTCACCGTTACTCTGTCAGTGCTACGATGGAGGCATGCACAAGTCCACTCAAGGAACAAGAATACAGATTGACAGTGGACTGAGGAAGGGGGGTTCCTTGTCATTTTTGCCTGTTGCCCATGCCCTGCTTTGCTTATTGGTTTGGGGATTAACCATATGCAATTAGCCATATTCACTCTCCCTCCCACTCTTAACTTGTCCATGCAACACGGAGAAAGAGAGGTAACTTTCGTTCTGTATCTCCCCCACCAGCAGGATTTTACCTAGAATTGGAGCAACTAGTTTCAGTCTTGCTAGTTTTAGTTTTAGCAATCTCTGAGCTCTACATCTAAAACTTCAGGAAGACAGTTTCCATCAGCATCATGGTCTGTTCTTTACTATCATCAAAAATAAACTTCTGTTTTGGAGGGTGATGATTTGGTAGCTCCTCAGGTGATATACAAATATTCCCAATTGTCAGGGATAATTCAGCAAGCGAAGTTTTCAAATTAGGCTATTAAGTCAGGGTCTTGTCCCATCTCCCTCAAGGCAATCACAATTTTTTCCGTAAATTCTGAGGACAGCTTAACCCCTTTGTATATATAAATGGTGGAGATCTTACAGTGTTAAGTTGTTGCTTAACACAGAACCAGTTGGAAAACTAGACTAAATTAAGTCATCAGGTATATTCTTTAGCAGCCGCAGACTGGCCAGACACGGTGTGCATGGCTCCAGATCAGCCATAGCCCTGTGCTCTCAGGTGGGAGCATCACTGGGGTGATAATATTGAGATCCACACATGGGCGATGACAGAAAGGACACTAGTAACAGAAAATAAGGCTTCATTTGTTTCATCGCTTATCGAACAATTCATTTACTGAAAAAGATTACAGATTCAAAACCAGTGTCACTGCTTTATTTTTTTTATGTTTGAAGATCCAAGTTACTGAACTTCACAAAAACACACCACTGCACCTTTAATGAGCATTTCATATTGCTTACATAGAAAAAAACACTATGATATTAATTTGCCCAGATCTATGGCAAATGCACCCAGTGAGGCTTTAATTGTCATTGAACTTATCTCATCCTAGAATTTAATTTAAAAAATAAGAATAAGCAACAGTATTGGGGGTTTTCACTGAATGACTATTTCAGCAAGGAAGAATTTGCTTTTATATTTGCAAGCTAAATTACAAAACAGAAAGCTCGTTATTGTGTAATTCACATCATTGTTTCAGTTTGTAATCTCATTAAATGCAATTAGAACTGAGATACCTGTCAAGATAAGCGGATAAATAAGATTACCAGCATTGTGCCCAAAACTCTTCACCAACTTCTGGTTAATTCCTAATTTGCAACACCAGTGGAGCACTGGAAGTAATAAATATTCCACAGTTAACAATGTCAGAAATTTAAGAGAACAATACAGAATTTAATGTACTACACCAGGGTACTTATTACAAAACTATCATGAATATTGATTTGGAGACTAATCTAAAAAGTGTGTTCCTCTCAGAAATGTTTACAATTTTAAAAAGAAATTTGAAATTGCAAATGGCTAATTTGCATGAGGTTTCTGCCCTTGAAATGGTAAATACTACGGAGTGGCTTTTTGCATGCAGACAGTTCTCTAACAGCTGTAGTGTCTTATTAAATGTGGTAATTAACTGTCTAGCTATGATGTCACACACTGAATTAATTTCTCCAGTAATAATAGTTAGAATGTGACCTTTCTAGTTCAGAATTTGATACCGTAGACCAGAGGTAATGAAGGCTTATAGAAATTATAAATAGAGCTTGGAGGCCTAAGGGGAAGCTGGTGAGCAAGCTTGTTTGTTTTTAATTCTCTAGGTTTGTGAGGCTTCAATGCTCAGATAAATTTAGCAAAAATCAATGGAGAAGAAATAAAATTGCAGAGCAGAGGTCTGCTTTTGTCTGCATGTTGTGGAGTACCTCACAGTGTAGAGCAGGACTTCTGTCCATCTCTCTTTATGATGACTTCGATGGTAGAGCATGTCTGGCCAACAGGTCAGTTACTAACTTCTGAGAGCCTCATTCTCCAGAGAAAGACAAAGATCCCTCTGAAATGTCACTTCATAGGGATTTATAGGTTCAACCACAAAGACAGTCTTGAATTTGCTATTAATCAAGGCCTGGGAATTTGAAATCCATTTATTTCTTCAAATGATAACTTAAGCTGAAGTGAAGTATGACAGCTCTGGGAAAGGGCATCACCAGGGCATTTTATTTTTAAAATTAGTTATAGTCTAACTCAGTGGGTGGAAGAACTCACAGGAACATCTTCCACTGCCAAGACGTGGTGTAGGAAGATGCATGTAGCAAATGAAGAGAAATGAACAGGGCAGGTTAAAAGGGGAAGTTATCAGGAGAACTAATGCTATTTGTACCTTCAGTAAGAGCTCCAGTTCTTCATTTGTTTTTTCAAGAAGAGGAAAATGTTTTAATCATTGTATCTAACAAAAACAAATGCCCTGAAAGATATTTTAACAAAAACAACTTCTATATCAAATAGTTTTTCTATATTCATATTTCCTTCCTTTCATGAATTGAAGAGAACAGATTTTCCTTAAATATCTTAAAAGCTCTCCTACAAAGTTAGTTTCAGCCTTTCATGTGAAATTTTAACACCAAAATGCAATTCTTTTTTTTCTCCCTACTCTCTTTGACTAATCCTTTTCATATATCGGGTATGCTTTGGCAGTAAATCCTCACTGGTCACTCATAAAAGTTGCTCTCAAATACCAGAGTGTGGTCTATCCCTTAGAAAGGATGGAGAAATAAAATGGGAAACACGGCACCATGCCAAGCAGTGCTACGTAAATATGCAAATAGCTTTAAAGTATGGCTGTTTAGCTGTAAACCAAAAAAGTTCTTTCAGCACTGGATTAAAAAGGCTGGAAGTCTTGGGTCCAGCAACAGCTTTATGTTCACTGCAGGCATTTGAAACAAGCAAATCATGACTACCAGAAATGTCTGCCCATGTGGGGTTATTCATTATTCCTAGTGGTTCTGACTAGTTCTCTTAAAAGACATGAAGTTGTTGGCTTGTGTCACTGCTGTGGATTACATTGGGTACATCTGGAACACTGTAATCTGGGATTACATTGGGTACACTCCTGTGGATTACATTGGGTACATCTGGACATGGTTCAAGGCAGCTAGCTCTAAGTAGCCATGTTTGAGTAGGGGGGTTGGACCAGATGACCTCCAGAGGTCCCTTCCAACCTCAACCATTCTGTGATTCTGTGATTCTGTTTGACTGTGGTCATTATTCCATTTTACAGATGGAGAAACTGAGTGAAAAAGTAGTGTTCATGGTCACACAAGAGACGAGCAGAAGAATGTGTTTTCCTGAGTCCCAATATCCTTGTGAACGTAGTTAGGGACAGAGGAGCTTATAGACAGAAACAAGGTGACAACTTTCTCATCTGTTCAGGGAGAAGGAATATTTTTCCTTATGTTAATTTCAAACAACACAATGAAACCATTGCTGTGAAGATGTTAGTAGACTAGAGGTGAAGGGTATGTCATGAAGTGGGTGAGTGACTAGAACCAGGTGCAGGGAAGGGCAAAGTGGAGAAGAGGAGTAGGAGGGAAAATGGAAAGGAGGACAGGAAGGACACAAGCATGAGTAGAGAACGAGGCAGCAGCAGAAGGGCTGTGGGAGCCAATGGGGGCAGGTGGAGATCCACAGCCCATAAGCGTAACGTTCAGAGGCTCCATTAATAGAAACAGCCCAAGAGAAGTACAGAGGCCTCCCCCAAGAAGGACCAATGAACAACCATCTCATCTGGTTGGCATTTACTGTAAGACTGTTTAAATGACATTCAAGCCTCGTTGCCAACAAGAGAGACATATAATATAGACAAGACTAAAAGGTAATCTATAAATAAAAATTAGAGTGAATGTGTGCTATAAATATAAACTGAGGAGCCATGGATTTAATCAATGCCTCATTATACTTAAACGGACCTATCGGAACATGCTATCTGCAGCAAACCTTTTATTGCTACAAGTACTCACTACGCTTTTGAGGAAACTGTAACTACACAAATCTCTATCCGTATGATTATTCTTTCTCCTTCAAATTTTGGTGATGCAAGAGCTAGAAGAAATGGATAAAAAAAAGCTTTTTAACTATATAGTTATGACTGTAAAAAAGGGGCAGGGATATGAATGACTGTTAGGACAGTACCAGAGCTGTCATCAAATACTTGTTTATAAAGAGCCCGAGAACACCTTCGAGAAATATTTTTCTCTCTCCTGCCTTAAAAAATCAGAACAAAACAAAGCAGAGAGAATTTAATTAGACAAATTTTACCCTAAGTCATACACTTCACATAGGATCCATGAGATCATCAGATCCTTTGTCCACATGGCCTACCATAGTTAAATCAAATGTAGTTGTAGAGATAGATCCTTTTGGCATGTTGGAAGAGTAAAAAAATCAAAGTGCTTAAATACAGCCATCTGTTATCTCAACCGTTTCAGCTGTTGAGAGGCAGAGACCACCCTCTCAAGCTTATTCCAAAGTAGGTATTACAGGAAAAAATGCAAAGAATTGCTCTGCATTTCTTGCTTATACATTGCTGGTGATCTTGTGAACAGTCTAGTGATCATGTGTAGAACACAGGAGGATAAAAGCTGTGAGGAAGAGGAGCAGTGCCAATTAATATTCAAAGCAGCAAATAATATTAAAAGCACTCTTTTAATGCAGTTATCACTGACTGTCCTACGTTTTTGGAAAACATGAATCAGGAGTCAGATCATAGAGAGGCTTTTGGCAGCATCTGATGCTGGGTTCAGTTATTTGTTAATCTCCTAGTTATGAAGTGTAGCAAGACAGTCTTTCATGGTTAGCTAAGCCAAACAGGAAAGGCAGATTACTTGCTGATGCACACTTCTCAGCTATCTTACATGAGCTACTTTACCTGCAAAATATGTACTGTTTCCTGGGGACAGACAAAACTATAGTTCTAAACTTTATCAGTCAAATTCATCCTAAGACTTACTTAACAGTGTTTCTCAGCTGAAGTCAGTATTTGGTACAAAAGTGTTTCCAGCAAGAGCTGTTGAGCCAGTGAGATCCTCAACCACAAAAGTGGAAAAGCCTGGGTGTGAAGTATATCGGAGCATCACACACTGCATGGATGGGGAGAGCATAGGCTGGATAAGACCTGAGGGACAAAAGCTTTTGGCAGTTCGTCCCCTGCTAGAAATAGGGCTCCATCTCCATAACTTAAAGGCATGTCCATGTAGGTCATTCAAACCAGAGCATTAAATAATAAACACCCTATTAGTCTCGTGAACTCGATCTCTGATGGGCCCAGTGCAGCTGCCTACGCATTCAGAAAAGAGGGAAATGCATGCAGGCATTTCTGTCTGCTGACCCTACGCAGCCAGAGCAGTTCATAGGTTTTCTAGTGAACGTGCAAGTCCATCCAGTTCTCTGGGACTAAGGCAGCAACCAGCACGGCTGAGTCAACACCAGGATCCTGCAGAGCAAATACAGCCATATCCTTTCCCCTCACTTAACCCTCATCCATCCCCATGTACACACACACTTTTGAGACCCCCTGTAGTCACAAGATACTCCTAAATACTACACGTGCTGAATGCTTGGGCCAAAATGTAACCTTCAGCAGCTAAGCACCTTTCCCATAGTCAGTAAATTGCATGGTGACTGCGTAAGAGAGCAATGAACTCCCGAGTGCGCTGCTCACCAGTGGCATGTGCCTGCACCAAGCTGCAGTTGCGCACCATGTCTACTGTAGATCTGCTGGATTTTGGCAACAAGTGGAGAGGGGTTTCTCCTGCAGGTCACCAAAGGCAGGAAGGTCACGACAGTGGGGTGCAGTGTTATTGCAGCTCTTTCTGTTTACATAAGTTTCCCAGCAGACTGAAGAAGAACTGAATCTTTGTGTCTATGCTTATGAATAACACAGTTTTGACCCGAGGCATTTGAAACGTTTGTTACTATGCCCCCAGGGAGCAAGAAATGGTCAAACGTCTATCAGTCTACAACTGACAGTCTGGATTTTAAAAGTCCATGTTTAAATGTACTGGAAGTCAATTATGTCCTGAACTGAAAAGCAGATGTAGAAGTCACGTTGGTGCCCTCGGTACTTTCTTGCTGAATAAAACACCAGAAGCAGACTTATATATCTGCCTGAGGTAAAGAAGACTGCTTTGTAGTTAAAGCTTTCCAGGCATGATAAGCCATACAATTTGTGCCTACCCGGAGTGGTTTTAAGCTAGGATGTCCATGGAGTCAAACACTTTGTTTCTTTACATCCCAGTTTGGCAAAGCAGCATTTTTAGTGCAGCAAAAAGCGTTCATTTTGGAGGGAACCAGAAGGTGTCCTTAGAACAGGGTCATGCTCCTTTCTGTGCTAGACGTTAGCTGCATAGTTATTCGAGGAGTTTTACTCAAGTCACTAGCTCTGGAGATTGTCAAAGTCACTGACAAAATCAGAGCTCTTCTTCCCAGCTGTATCTACAGTGCTTAATTGCAACTTGAGCCAGGAATGAACATGACAGCACTAACATGATGGCAGGGATCAGTTTTACTCTTTGTAAAATGGGATAATCTTGTATCTCACAGGCATGTGTTAGAACTAAAGTCACTGTTCGCAGTGAGCACCAAGTATTTCGGATGACACTACAAAGTCTTAGTAATAATTTCTTACAGATTTCTTTCCTAAATATGTTCTATGCTGTCCAAAGCCATCAAGTTGAAGTGGGACTGAGCTACTAGCAGCAATAAAATTAATTTCCAGGTAGCAAATGTCCAGTGGCATTTTAAAACTCTTTCTAAGAATTATAGCTTTACCAAAGGTGCCAGTAGATACATACGCTTAGTGCCCCCCAAAGAAGAAAAATATATCTGAGAGATGGGCTGAAAAGATTTTGTTTGCAGATTTTTGAACACACAAGTATTCAGTGAAGAAGGCAGCACCAGTGCAGGGTAACTAAATACAGCTTCTTTGGAGAGCTAGCTGTAAATATCAGAGGAGATACTAACTAGAAAAAGGGAAACATCCCATGATCACACTCCGAACTAGCCAGAATCAGCCTAAACTCAAATGTAGAAACAGGATCACTTGTGCCTGTCAGACATCAAGGTTTCCTTTAGTTCCATCTACTTTCTCTACCTGAAGATACTGACTGGTGGAACTGATTGTCAGGGGCCTTTGCACTTCTCTAAAGGTACAGGGTGTCCAGCAGTTTGGCCAAATCTGTGGCACAGCAGCTGTAACCTGGACACTTCTACATAGCACAGCACACCTGACATGTACAACAGGTTTCATGTCCCCAGACTTTGTATGCAGTAGAGGTGCCCACATGTGAGCTACCCCTCCAAGCCCCACTTCACAGAGAGGAACAGGCACAGCTGACCTACTTTAGACATGTTTTAGTATAGAAGGAATTAAACCATACGAAGGGTGTCTAGCTGGCTTCTTCCCATGTGGATGTCTCCATGTTGATGACTCCCAGACTGCTGTGGTTTGGGCTTCCTACACACGCAATCCCGCCGCCCAGCTGTGGAGGCTGCTGGCCAGGATGGCCCCGCACAAGAATAGCCACAGCTGTGTTAGCACAGCACTGCATCTGGGGCATGGAGGTCCTCTGGGATTCAGCCTGGCTGTCTTCATGGCTGACATAGACATGTCAGGTGGGGCTTGCTAAATGCTGAAAATTTGGCATGCTTTCTGTGAGCACTTGGCTGGGGATTGAGTATTTCTGAATGCGAAGACCCTATTGTAGGTGAGAAAGACAAGGAATCTTTTCGGGAAAGAGTCCTACCTATTCTGAGGAGACCAGAGAAATTGGAATAGCATCAAAGTAGAGGACTGCTTTCTTAGAGTTGTTTCTCTAATGTTCTTATTTCTAATAAATAATTACACAAATGAAAGTACTGGGAGATATTCAAGCAGGAAAACATCTTTATTTTTAGGAAGGGCAGTAGCTATTTATCTCAAGTTGGCCTAAGCAAACAATCTTCAAAAAGGCCTCAGCACTGTGGCTGCCAATTCCAAATACTGCTCATAAAAAAATAAACAAAAGCAAGCATGTTTGGGTTGGGTTTGGAAATGTCCCCAAGGAGCAACGGACTGTTGTTTCCATGGCAATGCCATACACTTCCAGCAGACTGGTCTTTCCTTTAGATCCACAGATTTTAAAATGGGTGGAGGATGTTTAGAGTATTCATTCACCCCTGCATAGCAAAAGATGGAGAACTTCAGGGATATAGTATTATGTTGAGTCCTAAACTTCTGTTTGGCTAAACAATTCCTTCCAGAAAAACATTAAACCTTGATGGGAAACTGTCAAGAAGGGAAGAATCCATTGTTCCATTCAATTCATCTGGTTGTTTTCATCAATGCATTAAAAACTTGGGCTTTATTTACTCATGTGTTCTGCTTTGACAGGTATCTATGGCTGATACGATGCCTGTTATATCAGACAGAGAAGCAACATTTTTTCTATTTTCTTTTCCCTGGGCTCTGAGGTGAAGCTTGATAATGTTTGTTTTCTTTTCTTCTTTTCTTTCACTCCATAAGAGACAGGGAGGACTTTTGAGGGTTCCACAGTTCTGATCAATTGATGTCAAGTGATAAATATTATTATGCAAATAATTCATAATATGTGTCACAATTCTCCATAGATGTTTCAATTGAGAGATAGCCTATTACACCAGACTTCACAGTTCTCAGACTGAGACTCTCTTAAGTATATGTATTCGGACAATATTTTTACCACCTTTACAGAACAGGTCAGACTGCAGAAAAATGGAAACTCAAATGCACAAAAATTTTTTTAAATGAAACTGTATGTCCAATGAACTTGCTACACCATCAAGATAAAGCAGGTGAACAAGCTGTGCTATGTCAGCTTAGCCAGAGGTAACTATCTATGCATGTTCTTGACCATCACCAGATGACAGGTCATGAGAATTGATTTAATTCTCTTCCACCTAAAGCTAGAAGAGCATCATCAGGAACAGTTACTATGACTTGGGTAGCATACCATAAATTATGCTACAGTCATTTGTCTAGCCTCTTGACATATGAAGAAGTAATGCGAGGACTGCCAGAAACTCAAAAAGCGTGCACTTTTGCCTGTTGGCATCAAAAGTCACGCCTCTACACAAAATACAGGTGTTTATGACACAGGATAGAACTTCTTTGCATTTTTGTAGGTAGATTTGGGATAGGAGGTTAATTAAGCTAATTTTCATTTCATCACAAGCGCATGAGTTTATAGGATTTAACTGTGCCCAGGCTGCACTCACTTTTACTATCCTGAACAGACCTTTGAAGTGAGAATCTGCTAAGTAATACTGTAATGTTTGATCTTTGTCCCCATGTCTGAACACCCATGCAGCCCACTGAGGAAGGACCTGGAAGGAAACTCACCTTTTGACTCAATCTCTAGCAGCAAAGAGCGTAACACTGCTGGCCAGCTACAACCAAGTCTCAGCTGACACTAAACTTAGCAGTAACTTGGCAGCTGATATGCCATGCCTGCTACTTTGAGTGCCGTTCGTCAGCTTCAGTTCCCCACGTGCACCAGCTGTCTCTTCTTTTACAGTGGTCCTGGAGGCAAGCACCATCTTTGTCTTCTGGGTTTGTTTTGGATCAAATGTAATGAGATTCCTGGCCCAAGACTGGTAGGCATGAGTATAATGAATATAACAAAGACTGAAATGTCTTAATGTAGCCCATTTAACCCTGAATCACGTCCCTTCTTGTACCCCAGTACTCAAGAGAAAACTCTGCAAATAACAAACACTGGTGTGGATCCAAGGGAGCCTTTTATTGTGGAAGAAAGAGACCCTTTGTGCTTTTATATATTCAAAGGAAAGTCACAAGTTCCAGTACTAACTAAAGAAACATACCATGTTTTCTTACCATTAGATGAGAGAGTCAATGGCTACATCTGAATTACCAAATGAAGCAGTGTGGGGACCTCCTAGTCAAGTAACATAACACAGCCCATGTCCACGTGCTGAAGCTCTCTCCGTGTTTGCCCAGAAAAGAACAGTCCCATACAGACTGCCTTGTGGTAACACATCCTAATAGATGCCATGCTCTGAGCTGTGCCTGGACATTGTCAGGAAAATCACAATCTGTCAAAGAGCAAAATCAAGGCAGAAAATGAACCGACAGTCAGTATGGATGATCATAAGCCAGTGCCTGAAACCATGCCTTGCCCTTCTTCAGTTGGCCGATGCAGATGTAACCGCAGAGAACACTCTGTACGTGTTACCAGCACAGCACTCTTCTTTCAGAAAAAGCAAGCCAGAAGAGGCAGGGTCACAGCAAACATACCTACCCGGCACGGCTGCACCACTACTGCTAGTTGGCAGCAGGGAAGGAACAGGGACCTGATTCTGCCCTCAGTTAGGCAGGCGCGGGTCAGGAGCAGCTGCAACGAAATCTGTGGAAGTGCTTGAATATAATATGGGAGTAAACTCATACCCTGTGTATGTGAATTGTCTTCCATCTTCAGTCCCATCTTGCACCCATACCAGCAGAAGGGTCTGAAGAAACAGAACGACTACAGGCTCCACAGTGCTTTCAGCACTGCAGCTGGTTCTTGTTTTTAAGAAATGTAATAATTAAATCCAGATGCAAGGGCGGGGGGAAATAAATGCACCATGGGTGTAAAAGATTTTCAAGAGCTCAGCAAGATCCACATTAGATTGGACTTTTCAGCTTGAACTGGAGCAAACATTGTCCCTCAGGCAAAAAAAATCTAATTATTGTGAAGATATAATTGCTAATGCAGACCTAGCATTTTGGCCTACTAATTGTCTTCACCATTTAGAAACAGACAGTGGACGGAAATGTTCCTCACTCAATTGCCTACATAACGATTTTTCAGGGAGGATAGTTCCATTTTGTTCCAGACCTGTTTGTGCTTTGTGTGCAATAATTTTGTTCTCCCAGAACATTTGGCCATTTGAATCCCTCAATTAGCTCAACACTCTGACACTTCTTTTTATAAATACGATGTTGGCTCATGCCCTGGAACAACTAACCGATCACTCCATTATCACTAGTAGGGCAAGGAGCAACAAAAACATATCAGGATAATTGAGAATGCCTGAGAAAACTTCTGAACCCAAAGGAAACAATCTGGATCCCATTTTCCCCTCATTCCCACTTCCCTCATAGCATTGATTGTCAATACTTCATTTCTGGTTTGAATTGATGCAACCCATCGTTTAAAATACTGTATTAAAATAGTGAGCATCAGCACCTTCCAAGTTTTTGTGATGAATTGAATAATGGGGGGAAAAAATATTGCCAAAAAATACCCAGGTGACTTAGGAGCCTGCAACTCATTTTCAAAAGGGGCTCTGACAACAAGAATAGCAGAGGCACTCAAAACTGAGGCAGATGTCTTAAGGAACTGAGAGGTATGTCTGCTCAGAATAGGGGGTAAGCTGGTTCCCAGTGGACTTCAGCAAAGACTGCTCAACCCTACCCATACAGCTGGAACCACTGACGTTGCACTGAACTCCATCTAACTTGTTACTGCTGAGTAGATTAGGTGAAAGCTCACTCATGGCTGCAATGCAGGCATACCCTCAGCTAAAGTATAAAGGACATGACCTTATGGCTGACTGAAGGATTTTCGTAGACAACTTTACATACACTCATACATTTACATGCTGCTAAGAGACATGGTTTAGTGGCAGACCTGGTAGAGTAGGGTCAATGGTTGGACTAGGTGATCTTAAAGGCCTTTTCCAACCTAAATGATTCTATAGTTCTATGATTCTGTTGTCCATACTCTCCATTGTAAGTGAAAAATGATTCTGCTTAGACCTGCAAAACCAAGAAAGCCTTTGAGCAGACACTAATGGACCAACTAGGACCACCCACTAGATGAGGGGCATCAGAGACTATAACACGCCTTAGATCTGCATGGGTGGAGAGAAATATTGCCAAGACAGACACTGGGATAAGAATCTGTTTTCAATTAAGAAACTAACTGTCTCCCTTCCACAGTGTGTGGCATAACCTTTCAGCTGAAATCTTTAGTATGGTGGGAGCCAGTCCTACAGCTCTGTGTTAAGACTAAACAACTGAAAGAAACAAGCAGTACAAATAGACAGTATTTCCACTGTCCCAAAGTGGCTATGGTATGAAGGCTTTTACTCCTTGGAGCCATTATCTAAGAAAGTGTTTCCAAAGCAAATCAGATAAAATATTCTGTGTGAGAATGGCAAAGGCAACTGAGTTTTCCATTTATGTTCATCTCAGCTTCTCAGAGCTCTCTGGGATAAGACTGGATTAACGATTCATTTGTAAACCTCATTTTTAAAGCTTGTTGTTAGTCATCTCATAAGATACATTATTTTCTAAACAAGCAGCTTATCTGGCTGAATAGAAGTATCTACCCACCCTTGGGAATGGAAGCTAACACGCAGGTGAATCTCAGGGTTGCCGGCTCTTGCTACCCAGTGTTCCACAGCTGTTGTCTACAGCACCATGCAGACATACAGGTTCAGGTCCCAGAAGCAATACGGCCATAGCACTGTTCTATGGGTTGATCAGCCACAGCCATCAGCAGGGCTAGTTAGCATTACTACTCACAGGCTAGCTTTTGCAGCTAGTGGAGGTATCGCTGCACGGTGCTACATTCAACATCGTAGACCTGCTGTTCATGTCATAGCTTACAGTGGGCATGAGAAGCCATGATTAGGCTAGTGCAGAAAAGAAACAATCCTTTATTTCAGGGCAACCCAGGAAAATGAGGAAGAGGGAGATACAAACGAAATCTAATCCTAATTAGATCAGTACAATATAATAAGAAGCCTCATACCTCATACAAACGCAAGCTATGCAAGACCACACCCTTCTGGTTTGCTTGAACCTCCCGTTTTCCCACTTTTTGCAAGAGTAAGTGACCTCAAGAGCCACAGTATACACAAAGTGCTGTAGAGGCAGCCACAAAATTATTCCAGGAGAGCCTGGCATATCTCGGGCTCTGACAGCAACCTTAGGAGTAGTTTTTGTAAATGCTAGCAGAAGCAGAGCATGGTGAATAATTTCTGGAGATCTAAATGACATGCTAGGGCCTTCACATCAGCTCTGCAACAACATTGCAAGACTTAGGCAAAGGTAAGAGATTTAGGATCCAAAAATTAACGAGCCCGCATGGCTCTAACGTAATACACGTGACACAGGGAGACCGCACAGGGTAAGCAGGTGCTCCCTGAGTAACAGAGGTTGCTCCTAAGGTCAACCCGTGTGTGTCTCACCAGCTTTGCAAAATGAGGTAGAAGTTCCTCAGTGGAGAACAAGAATTTACACTATGACGATAAATATATAATATATCAATATCAAATGAAAGCTATCCTCTTTCATTTTCTTTTTATTTTCCAATCTTAGAGGTGCATCTTAATAGCTGGTTTTGTGTTTCTGATTCCTCATATTATTGCTCTAATTAGTATTTAAAAGAAGGTTATTTAGATATTTACAATCTTCTGTTTAATTTTGGTAAGCTTTGATAAGTTATCAAAAGTACTAAATTATATACACCAGACACAGCCATACATTTAAGAAATAACAGGAAAATTTTACCTTTCATGCAATCTCCCCCCATTTATTTATTATGTCACATGAAGAATGATTGAAGAACTGTTGTACGTCCCAGGGACAGATTACCTCCTGGAATGACAGCAGGTTATTGCTGGCACATCTCACCAGCCTCACAGCCAGCCAGCCAGCCAGCCCTGCTTTGGTAGCCTCTTGCAGCAGCCAGCCACCTTTCATTCAGAAGGGCATCGATCTTTGTAGATATGCTTCGGTCTCCTCTAGGCTCTTCATCCAAAGCTTATCAAAGCTTTGATGTAAAATAAACTTGCTAAAGCTTTTTTTTTTTTTTTCGTAAGTGAAAGCTGTTTCTTTCCTATAAATACACCTTCTTTACTGAATAAGGGTCATCATTTCCAGTTAATTCATCCTCTAGTACAAAATGCAGTAAGAATCTGCCAGCTCCTCACCCGCAGGCAGGCACCCACTGCTGGCCAGGGGCAGGACACAGGCAGGAATGCTGGCAGCTTAAACACTGTAAGGCAAAAAAGCAGCAGCACCAGGGCAGGGAGTGAAAGAACAGACGGGAGTTCAGCAGCACGTGTGGGGTCTGCTACAATGGGGCTGTGCAGTGTGCTCTGGGGAGACCTGACGGTTTTAATTCTTGCTTTCCCCTGCCTCTCAGCCAAACCTAACTCTCTGAATGCACATGCATAGGAAATACTTCATTTTTACTTTTTCATTGCAGGGATGCCAAGAAGGATTTTACCGTACCAGCTCAGGAAAATGCTCTCCTTGCAACTGTAATGGTAATGCAAACAGATGCCTTGATGGATCTGGAATCTGTGTGGTAAGGAATTCCTGTCTTCTCTGCTGATCCCTCATCGAATAACAGTGCCATTTTAATTTTTTTCAATCATAACATGAACCCTTTCACCTTCTTTCACTTTTGTATGAGGCTTCACAAGAAGGAAATATTTCCCAGGCAAACCCAAGAAACTACAGGCCATGGTTTGACTCTTCTATTAACACCAATGCTCAATTTCAATACACAGCAAAAGCAGTGTCTGTACCACAGGAGCTTTTTGCTGAAGGGCAATCATTAGTACGGCCAAGATCAATACATTAAAAAGTTTATCCTGGCCAAATTTCATTCTCACTTACTTAAATTATCTCTGTAGATTCAAAACACTTTCTGCATGCAGTATTTGTGAGAGTCAGTATGCTGGGGAAAATTTTTAGACCATCAGAAATACGGAAAGAGTTTTGTATACCCCCAGAGAAAAATGTATAAATTCAAACACATTTCATTCTCCCCTTTATGAATACAGTGCTGTATATCATATAAACAATTTACAATGGTGAGTGACCCCTGTGACTATATATACATGTGTTATCCATAGTAATTCTGCTGCATAGCAGCCTCCTGCTGTGAAAGAACAACATGAGGAGGTTGAAATAATACACCAAGGGAAGAGCGTGTTGAACTCGGAGGTGGTATTACAATTCCCCATATGTTCAGTCTCACTCACTATCAGCTCATAGAGAAGGCTGTGAGTTAGCATTAGGAGTTGATCACTTGTACCCCCAGAGCAAAAATCAGTCCAGTAAAACTTACCCCAATTACTAGTGGGCAATCAGAGCAGTAATACACTGAAAAAAGAATGGAAGGTAATTGTGTAATGTATCTGAAACACATAGCAAGAGCGAGGCACTAGTGCACTCTTTACAGGCTTGTAAAGCAGGAGGAGAGCCCAGAGCTCCTTGCTCTGCCATGTGTTACTTTTGACAAGTCATAAACCTTTGCCCTCAGTTTGTCTCTTCATAAAATGGCCTGATAATATTCACACACTTTGCATCGTTGCAGCCTCTATCAAGTTTTCAGTTAGACAAATCCATAGAGTCATGTTCCATGGCATATTTCCTACCATTTTTATTCCCGTGGGAGGAAGACAGTGCAGCTGACAATTATTATGGCTTGGCCACTGTAGTGTGCATAGAATTGGCTGGTTTCTGCAGAACACATATTGGCTTAGTGTTTTAACATTACATTTTTAAAAGTGGTTTTACACTGTCAGGCATTCCCAGCTATTCTCTTACACATGCACATGGCTTTTGCTCATGAAATGATTGTCCCCTTAGTGTCAGGTGACAATGATGACAAGAGGAAACTTCCAATGGAAGACTTGAGAACAAGAGAGAAAGCTTGACAAATGTCTGCTTCTGATGACTCTTGTAACCAGAGAGTTTCTGGAGTAGAATATATGAGGTAGGGAAGGATTAGATCCTCAGTTTACAAACACAACAGAAGACTTGTTTCCTATCATCTGCTACAAAAATAAGGCTGATGTCAAGGGTTGGGGAAAAAAAAAAACAAACAAAAACCAAGTTACTGTATCAGAAGAAAATAATCTGAAAGTGTATGTGCATTCCTGACTGACATTTCTCTGGGATACTAAACCCTCAGAATCAATCAGGTAGTAAAGAACAAAACTAAGAGCTAAACTCCAGTTTACTACTTGAGTTCAAATAAGCCATTTGATGGCTTATCTGAATGATTCATTAAGCCATTAAGCTCAGGCCATTTACTTCTGAATAAAGAGGAAGAGCAAAAAGGCTTGAGCGAAAGGGAGAGGGAAAGACTGTGGTGCAAGGAAAAAGCAGAATGAAAAGGGGCTTTGAAGGTTTGATAGCATAAAACAGAACCAGATATGCCCATGCAGATTGCAATAACAGGACTTCTCTGAGGATTTGGAAATTTCCAGGGAAGATCACAAGATTGATGAAATTCGTAAACTGCAAAATGTGACTAAGAAAGCCTGGGAGAAGAAAAGCTTAGAGAAAGAAAGCCGTAAGTTGAATTACAGCAGGAAGAAGCATGTGAGATGAATAAATGCAAGTAATTTTGGAAAAGGAGACTTGATGGTTGCTAATGTGATTTGTATTAGAATCAGCGGACAAAGCAGCCCTCCCTAAGGACAATTCTAGAGAAGTACAGGAATGGATTTGGTCAAAGCCTGCTGGGGGCTGAGGCTGGGGCAGAAAGGAGTAGGTACCTATATGGCTGGGAGTTTCTGGAAAGAGATAGGACCACATGGTATTGAAAGCTCACTATTTTCTCCTTCCTCAAATATTTAGGCAAATTACTCCAACAATTCTTGCAGTGGTAACCACCATATCCGACAGTAAGACATAAGACTTTCTGCATTCAGTTAGGTTTTAAAAGGCTGTTAAAAAAAAAAAAAAGAGAGAGAGAAACATTCAGTGTTTATCGCGTATTATTACACTTGTCATCCTCCATTGCTATCAGTATAAACCTGCTATCTCTGTGCTTCTGAGATGCAACAGTGTTCTAAAGTTTTATCACTTAGGGACTGTCCACTGACACCACACAGTCACAGATGTTACAGAATGTCCTTAGCAGAAGATCTTTAGAAGAACTGATGTTGCCCAAAGCTAGAAGTTTCTATGTCTACATGTTTACACACACAATTAAATCATTTAAATATGAAAAAAAGCCCAACTTTTTTAAAGCTAACTCTGCTAACGATGACAGAAGACAACATGAAAGTAATAATAACACTGTGTTCAGTTGGTAGATAATTATTTTTTGTAGTTGAAGTAATAAATAAGCTATAAGAACTCAATAAATGAACAAGGCAGTAAGAAAATGAAAAAGTACTCTACTTCAAAAGGGATGAAATGTAAGGGTCAGACTCCATACAGTGCTCTAAGACCATCATATTATGCAAATCCTCCAAATCAATTTGGCAAATGTAGTTCCCAGAGCATACAAATTAATGAAATTTTCATTGGCTTCTGCCCCGAATTTGAAATCAAATAAAATTAAACCCCTATTAACGATGCCTTAGGGTAAAGTACTCACATCTTTAATTTCTGCTGACATAAGTATCTATCTTAGGGTTCTGTTTCAAAACTTCTCTCAGCTTATTCATGGAGTGTAAATCAAATCCACAAGTCTTTAAAAGCTTATTGAATGACATAATCAATGAATCAACAATCTCATTAAGTAACCAGACAGAAGAAATTATTGCAGACAGAACCTTTCTTGCATAGATGTCCACATAAAACTGGTGTAGAAATCAATCATGTTGTCCTGTGATTAAAACTGAAGAGCCACTCAGTCCATTTCTTTAGTATAGAAAATCACCCAAGTGTTAGAAGAAGAGCAACCAGAACAATGTAAACTCCGTTTATGATATAATACAATATAGATGTCAAATAATGCTTCATTTCAAAGACATTATCTGGTGATGCATGCAAGGCTAGTAGAGGAAGAAACACCAATTCTTTGTACTGATTTTAGACTTTGGACTTTTAATGTAACCTTCTCAGTCCTAGCTAAGAGAAGAAAAAGAAGTCACTCGTAGGACCCTCTAGCTTTTCATTTTGGGAACATGCACATATATGATGGGTGAAACTGTAACAGCTGCAACTGGCAGTCTGCAGACAGTGACATGCATTTCTCCTGCATAAAGCCCATTGGGTTTTACTGCTAATAAGATATGGAGATATGAAGGGAATGTTTTGCCTCCTTCACCATCCCCAGACCCTACCCCACCAGCAACCTGCAGCTGAGATATTTCTTTACAGCACCGCCACTGAGGGTTCAAGATTTGAAAATTCAGACATGGGGGTGGGCTTCAAATGGCTTGACAGCTGAGCAGAACATCAGAGCAGGCATGATGGTCACCTCTGAAATGAGTGGTATATGGAGGTGAAACAGTTTGTCTAAAGCAATGAGCTCTGATACCACATGCAAGTAGTATAATGGGCAGGGCTTTACCGTACTAAAAAATTTGATTGCATACACTAGGAAAGGGAGGTTACTGCAATGTACTATGGCAATGACTCCAGAACACAATAAAATGGATTGGAAGGTTGAAAGGATTTAAAAATTACACAGCTGGATATCCAGACAAAATTTTGATTGGACTGAGTTATCAGTGTTCTTTCTGATGTTTCTACTGTTAATGGAGGTTAGACCTTCATAAATGCATGAAAACACCTGTAGCAGAAGAGGCAAGTCTGGAGAGAGCACTATAGCAGAAGGTGAAGGGTAAATTTGTTGGTGTCTATCTAAAAATCCCTAAGTGTTTTGTTATCAACTCAGTCCCATATATTTGATCAGTATATATATAAGGCATCCAAAGATTACTCATAATTAATTAAATAAATAAATAAATATGACCTTTTTAGAATAAGAAAGACCAAAGAATCATAACGGTGGAGAGGATAAATTCGTTGCTATCCTTTCCAGCCTTTTATGGAATTTTTTACAATAGAGCGTATTGTCGTGTAAGTGATTTGTGTTTAAGCATTTGGGTTTACAGCTGAGTGGAAAGGTTGGAACGGACTTGGCAGTTCTGCCCGAGAGGATAATACGTTCCACATGATTGCCAAGGCAAGTCTGGAGAATTGCCAGTGGATCTACAACCATCCATCAAGCACGAGCAAAAAGCAGCAGGGAGCTAGGAAAACTCTCCAGCTTATTAGGTACTTCTGGCTTCACAAAAAGTCTTGCAGCTTACAGCTCACTGTTTCTTTCTCTAAAGATGAACTACATCTATCTATAGTGACCTTGGTGATACATGTTTGGAAAGCCTACCAGAACTACAACAGTCTGGTGCTGAAATGCAGCCCTTCTCCAGTGTTTTGGTATGCAGTAGTTGTCAAAAGCATTAGTGTTAATAGTCTCGGTGCCTCAGTTGTAGATATTTGTCTCCCTTTTAGCTATGCCCTAAACTTGCCCTAACTGTTGTTGCCCTAACTGTTCTACTATCAAAAACTTGCAACAGTGACTTCGTGTCCATTTCCTGTGCAGCCGGTATAAGAGGCATGTAGGAAGTCAGGCCAAGACTGCAAGGAAGGGCTGTCATTGCTCTCGCACCTGCTCAGCCGCATTTCCCACAGTAAGCTAAGACAAGTGATGGACTGAGAAAGTAGAGGGCCAGGCAAGACATCAACTTCATTCATTCATACAGGACAAGTAATCCCTAGATGTGTTTAAAAGTCGTGTACATGTGGTGCTTAGAGACATGGTTTAGTGGCAGACCTGGTAGAGTAGGGTCATTGGCTGGACTAGATGATCTTAAAGGTCTTTTCCAACCTAAACAATCCTATGATTCTATGATTGTAAGTTCTACAAACCAAAACTTTGACATAGAGGGCGTATGTTGAACAAACTGGATCAGGAACTGAGTTTTGTTGCTATTCTCATTATTTTAGGTTGACAGTTGTCTTTATTTTAGTAAAAGTTGCACAATACTTAGTGTTTCTTTTTAGTGTCTCATCTCCTTCTTCCATAAGGAATTCTGAAAACTAATACTACATCTCATCCACAGTGGCTGGAGAGAGAAGGCTTGAAATCATAAATCTTAAAGAAGAAAAAGTTAAAACATGTAAATCTTCTGGCTTTCAAGTCATTATGCTGAAGTACTTTTTTTACTACTAGTATTTTGGGACAGCAATAAGTTCTGGCATGCTGGCATAGGCAATGCTACACAGTTCTGTAACCACAGATATAACAGCATCTCCCAGATTTGAGGAAGTCTGAATCTACATCCAGATATACCTCAGGCCAATCTCTACTGGCCCAGCAATAAATACAGACAGCCTGCACAGCAATGTAAACCACTTGCATCTTTTTAGAATCATAGAATCATAGAATGGTTTAAGTTGGAAGGGACCAGGAAAACAAGAAATAAGGGGGAAAAAAAACCCAGTTCCTGCTATATTGTAAGAAAGACTCATTTCAGCTGCAAAGTAATATTCAGAATTCTTAACTAGGGTCTGAGGACACTTCCAGATTTCACAGACAATACTTCAGACCCTAGGATTTTTGGGTGGGTTTTGTTGTACTAACTTCACTAGAAGCAGGGCTGGGTATTGATTTTTTTGCCCTGGAGAATCCCCATAGCACCCAGCATTAGGTGCCTAGCACAGGTGCTCTGCACCACTCTGTGGCATGTCCTGTTTTTCTCCTTTAACTCTAGAGGGCAGACAGAAAACTGGTCTGCTATCTTAGTTTCCTAAGGAGGTCCAGCCTATATTCATTTACAGAAAAGCATGTTTGGTTTTTTGCTGCGAAACTGGTCTTAGTACAATTGGCTGAAGAGAATCAAGAAAGTTTTCATTATTATTTGTGCACAAGCATACTTAATGAGCAGTTCTGCATCGCACAAAGTGCTCTATGGTCTCAGAGCAGCAGTTCCAGCTTTACTTTCCAAGCAGATGAGTGCAGGAGCTCAGTGCTGACAACCATTCCCAAGTATCCCCCATGGCACCTTTTCATGTGCTTTTCATGTGTGTAAAGTATAGATAGTTACAGTAAGGGCCAGGCAGAAATGATGACCCTGATTGATGGTACTCAGTGAGAGCAGAGTAGTAGGACCAGCTAAGGCTAACACAGGAAAATACTCTCCAGCCACTCTCTCATCTGACAAGCTCCTGCTGGTGTTCCAATGGATGAATTATATGCTGTATCCCTGTATAGAAGCATTTAGAAGCCAGGCTGCTTGGCATTGGATTACTTCCTCTGAAGCTGAAGTGTCCGTGAAGAAGGGACACCTCTGCCTTGACTTTTGCTTTATGAAACTAAAGGTTGTATTAACATGGGCATATGTAAATAATTTAGCTTAGAATTTTCACTTACTGTAATTTAAAACATAGCTTACCAAAAGTAGAGTATTATAACACCCAGTTGCAATACATTTAACTGCACGATTGTATCTGGTTTTGTGACCTTTACCATGTCTCACTCTGTTCTGTAGAAAGACAGGCAGCAATTTTCTGCTAGCGTCAGTGTTTGATGACCTAAGATACATATCACTGAGTATTTTCTAGAGATTTTTATTTCAGTCTTCTTTGTTTTCCAAAGGAAACTGAAACAAAAACTATACTGAGTTTCTTTATTTGAAAAAGTAGACACCAATATCAGTAAATGTTTCTGCAATTTTGTGAGTACATTTGAACAAACCACTGAGACAGGGAAGGCTGGGAACAGCCACGTTCAATCTATGACACGAATCATAAATTATGCCTTTCATTCTAAAGCATGTATGAATACTGGGACCAAGAGTAGCTCTTGGAACTCCTACAGCAAAACACTTCTTTAAAATCCAATTTCACAAAGATTGCCATAATTGGAATTCCATTTTTTTCCTCATCATTACTTCTCCATCAAAAGTGACCTGTTCAGAAGCAAAACACTTTTCTCAAGCTACCAAAGCAGTGCCACCCAGCGCTCAGAATCACCCATGAGCAGCAGGGAGGGTGTCCTCCCTGCCTTCAGAGGTGTCTCACAGGCTTACTGTAGTCAGCAGTTTTGTTGGAGATGCAAGCTGATGGAACATAAAATATAAGGACACTTTTTTTATCACTGTAAAAATACGATTCTAAATACCCACGGGAGTTCTGACTTGTTAAATAAGATAAAGCCACTTTTACGTAATCACTAACCAGAGAAAAACTACAAAAGTGCCTCAAGCGCTCAGCTAACAGGGTCTTTGGGGTAAAAGGGCCTTTTAGCACTTCTCTTTGGTTTAGAAGATGAAAAACACTCAGATTTAAGGAGCAACATCAGCTCCCCTGCGGCCCTGCTCTGTTCATCACAATAGTATCTGAGGTTTGGAAACCAATAACAGATTTATTCTGATAATAACCATGTGTTGTTTGGAGAGCTGAGGACAAGAGAGGTGAAGTGAATTGCTCAGAGCACAAACGAAGAGCATGATGAAGGCTACAACTGAATGCAGCCCACCTGAGGTCTCCACCAGTGCTTCAGATACAGGATTGCTCTTTCTCTTTGAGCGCTCAGTGCCACGCTCTCATCTCTCTCTTGCAGTACATTAAAATCACTCTTTCTTTGAATAATGACAAATGCAAACTATTTTTAAAACTCTCTTAGCCTTCCAGTGCCTTTAGGCTCACACCGTGTGCCTCGCGGTTAGGGCACTCCTGCAAGAGAGGAGTGCGAGATCTGCACATCGCCCCAGCGGCTGCCTGCCGCTCTGCCCTCATTTGCTCTCAGCTCCTCTGCTCTCACCAAGTTTCCTTCCTCCTCCTCTTCCTCATAGTCAAGCTTTCTGTATTTTAGAGCCTTTTAGTTAAAAAAACATTCTGGTTTTCTGTATACTAAATGCTCTCTTCTTTACAGCAAACATTACTATGAATAGGCAGCTTTAGCTCTACAACTATTGGTGTTTAATCTATTTAAAGATCCATGGAAAAAGAAATTGACTTTTTTCCTTTCCTTGTCATATTCTACCTGCTGTAGTGTTCTTTGCCCAAATCACAGCTTTGTAGAAATCAGTAACTGCTGTGCAATAGGTTCTGTATGAGTATAAAAAATGCAGCAACATAAGCAAAGTCTTTGAGAATCAAAAAGGATCTGAACTAAATTACTGAGTCCTAACTGGAGCCTTTAATGGGATTCAAATGAGGAATATTGGCTGAAAAACATCAGATGTGTTTTCACAAGGGTGGGTGTCCTTTACTGAAATGACACTTGTCAATGCAGATTGATCATATCTGCATACAAACTTGGGGGGGGACACAGACGGACCAAACCCAAAACATCTGTGTTGCCAGGGCAAAATTCTGCCACTAAATCAAAGTTACAACACTCGGATACAAAACGCATTTAGCAATGCCTGTGACTATTTGTTCCCACACCCAGCTTCCCTGTTATTCCAGGGACTGCCAGCTGCTGACAGCACAGCAACTTCTGTGATGGGATTAAATGACGACTGGAGAATAAACTGGGGCAACGTGGTCATTTTCTAGCACCTGTGCCAACTCTGAACGTAGCAGAAGAAGTCCCCCGCAGGGCCCAACCAAAAGTCTTTGCACATCTTATTGGGTCTCCAGCAGTGGTGATAGGAGATGATGTTTGGGGAGGGCACCTAGCCTGGCCCGCTTCTGAAGCCTCTGTTTCATACTCCACCAGCATCCATCTCCTGAATCCTTTCCAAATCCATTCATGAATCTGTGGCCCATTAATTTCTTTAGGAAACCCCTTTTTGGCCCTGCAAATACTGTGACCTCCTGGCAGCAGGTTGCAGAAGTTTCTCACCTTCTGTGTAGAGAAGTACTTTTTCAAGCCAGTGCCCCTCAGCTCTTGTATTGCAGGATTTGGGTGAACTATTGTCCTACATTCAGCTTATTTACCAACTTTGTAATTCTACAAAACCCAAACATGCCCTCCTGTCATCCCTCTTCTCCCAGCTGAGCAGCCCTAGCATTTTTGGTCTCTGTTTGTAAGACACTGGTGAATACTGAACAAAACTGGTCTCAGCACCAGTGATCTGAAGAGTGACTCTTCCCCACTCTGAAAAGTGACCATTACATCCTACCTGCTGCTTCCTAGCCTTTATCAGCTTTCCGTTCGTAAAAGAAACTTTCTCCAACTCCCCTGAAAACTTAGTTGGCTTTTTTGAAAGTCCAGATATGTTATGTCCTCTGGTTCCCCTTCATACACTTGCTTATTTGCACCACTATACAGCAGGTTAGTTTCCTGACTCAGATGATGCTTAGTCATGTACTCAGAGATCTTCTTTATTATAGACACTGTCATCTTACCAGGGATGGAAATCATATCTGTTGGTCTGCAGTTTCCATGATCCACTGTTTGTAGGTCAGAAGAGGAAAGAACCAAGCACGTTAACCCAAAACCACAGCAAACATGCACTGACAGAGTAGTTCTCCACGTATTTCTGACCCCTTGCTGCCTCAAGCCTTGCATAGCTGTTTGCTTCTGTACTGTACTGGTACAAGGTGGTGTAATTGGAGAGTTCTGAGTCAGGGACGTTGCAAAATTCATTCCACAGCTGCAAGAAAGAAAAGCACTTCTGCATCCTTCCTACTCTTTTAAAGTAATTCAATGAGAGGGCTAGAATTCAGAGTGCTGTGGTTTTTTGATGCCAACTTCTGGGTATTTTGCTGAAGTGGAAAGGGGGACAGGAGTCTGCAGGAGTCCTGCAGTGTGCAGCAGCACTGTTCATGCGCGATCTACCAGCCACCCACCACCGTGCCACGTGCCTAGGGGTAAGCCCACATAACCTGTGGCACCTAAGTCTGTCCATTTGTAAATCAAAAGATATAACAATGCTTACTTCAGCTTGCAGGACTTACAAATTCTATTTAGAGTTGTTTACAGCAAATGGTGACATCTTTTTGTGATTGAAAATATTATCGAGAGGCACAATTTTGTACCTAGTGTCATGAAATATTTTGGAACAAATACGCTATACAAATTACCGCAGCTCGATTTACTTCCATGGAGCCCCAACAATAGCAACTGGTGGCCAAATTTGCCTCTGCATGAAGAAGCATATTTCCTCACAAACATTAAATTGTGGAGACGAAACTTGCTTATAAAGTGAGTGACATTTTGCACAGTTGCTCTAGAAAGGCCGCTTATAGAAGACTCCTGCTTCTTTCCTCCATTAAGTAGACCTCCTTTAAGGCTGAGAACAAGGTGTAGTGATAACATGCTGTAACACTTTTCATTTCAGGAGAAAAATGCCAGAGCCACTTATGTATTAGCCACCACTTGCAGGCAGATTCCCCCGATGATCTTTTCCAGTCATCAAGTCCAAGAAGCAGACTCACTGAAACCTGTATCTAGGCTGAAATCCATTAATAGTATTTACCACCAGCTATTTTTCATTTTGCTTTGCTGTCAGTAAAGGAGATTTTTTCCTGCTGGCACATGCAAATCAAAACAGGGCTGCCAGCTACACCTGAGTACCCCTGACATCTCTGACGACAGGCAGCGCTGCTCCTGCTCCAGCACCTGGCAGGCACATGTGTCTGTTTTGTCCTGTGCTGAACCTTGCCGACACTTGCTGGCTGGCCAGTGTAATCATTTATAGCATTTTTATTTGCAGCATTGCTAGCTGGTTTGGCTGCTTCCGTCAGTGCCTTGAAGGGTCGGGGTCTGGCATCAGCCCCTATTCTGCTTGGCCAGCTCTTCAGCTAAACGATTTCTTTGTGAATGAGGCGGCACCTCCGTTTAACTTTCACCACTCTCTCTCTTCCCACTGAAGGACTGCCAGAGGAACACAACAGGACAGCACTGCGAGCGATGTCCAGATGGCTTCATTGGTGACGCTGTCAGAGGAGTGCCCACGTTCTGCCAGCCCTGTCCCTGCCCCCTGCCAGCACTTGCCAAGTACGTAAAGAGTGTTTGCTTCTTTTTGATTTGGGTTGGCTTTGGTCCTTTCCAAGGTGGGGTCAGCAACCCTTCCTGGATGCAGGAGACAAAGGCAGCTGCCCTTGCCAACCAGGGGAAAGTAAGAGGACTTCCAGCTGCTCACACTTATAACCACAGGAAACAGCATTTCATTTAGAAGGTGTAAAATATCCTTAAGTGCTCACATCAACTCTCACCAAGAGGGAGGAGAAAATATTTGAGCAAATTCAAGTTCGCCCTCTTCTGTGTAGGAGAGATTACTTAGCTGTCTGGTTACTTTTAAGAATCCCTTAAATACCAGTTCCTGAGGAAGGTGGCATCAGGGATGTATGTGACTGGGACAGACAGAAAGATCAATCGATGACTGTGGTGGTGCAAGCCCACCTCCCCACTTAGGCCTCTTGGTACCTGGCACAATTTCCTCCCCACCTAGGCCACATAATAACAAAATGGACCAGAACGATACATAATGGTCTAACATGAAAGAAAGAAAAGGTGGAGAGCAACATAGAACACTATGGCAACCCCTTAGTGTACCTGGTTCCCATAGCTCCTACCATTTGAAAAATAGTAACTACAGTCGATTACTCCTGACAACAGATGGATCATGGCCACGGCGGCGGGGGAGGTACCAGGACCCCAAGTCCTAGCAAGTCCTGGGCTTGTGTAACTGGTGGAAAGTACCGGAATATTCCATTGTCCGAGATGGGCCAGAGTGGAAAAGTACACGACAAAAGTCTATTATCTCAGATCCTATAAGTAGCGATTCTAGTAAAGACCCTTGGAGCTCTTCTGGAATGCAGCAAGCTGTGGCCAGTGCCTCCCCTGAGTTGGGATGCCACTCAGGCAGACACCTCGAGGATTAGAAGGCCAGGGCGAGACAATCCCTCTCGAGTCTCAATTATTGCCCATTGAGGAATGCCGATGCAACGCGAGTATTGAGTCTAACTTTAGAAAAGGGAAATCTTAACTATAGTCTCTCTTTCATCCACCTCTCCACTTACATGTTTATGATATATATATACATTAGCTTTATGGATGTGGATGTCCTTCTGTTTGTCTGTGCACGTGTAGGAATTAAAAGGGGTACCCGCTGGCTTGTTAGAGTTGCGTGATACTAAGGGACCTTTGGTCTCAGCGGTTATAGACTGGGGGGGGTGGTGGTGCACGTGCGTGCTTATAAGCTTTGCTTATATGTATATGAATTAATTTGAGATCTGTGCTTTCGCTTATATGTATATGTATTGATTTGAGATCTGTGCTTTCGCTTATGTATATGTATTGATTTGGGATACTTACAGTAAGTTAGTGTGAATCTTGTCATCTTTGAATCTGTAAATAAGTCACTGTTCAATTCTTCTGTTAAATCACTTTGTAAATCTTTAAACTGGTTAATGGTTAAGTGCTGCTAAAATTCAACCTCTTGGTCTACCTCAAATGACTAATGAATTTTGAATCGCTGCTAAATCATAGCTGTGTCAAATATTTCCATCCACAACAATAGCCTCTGGAGGGTAAAACCAACCACAAAAAAGCATGGCCTGACAGTCTCTGGACTCAACAGCAGCTGGATCTGGTTAGAGCAGTAATAGTTAAAAGGAAAGGGCTGGAGGGCCCTGTGACAGGTACGGTGCCCCTTCAGCTGATGCCCAGCTACCTTTGGGTAAGAAACTCTGAAGCCTGACAGGAAACCATGACCAAGCCAAAGAGCTCCAGCTGTTATCCACTTTATACCTTCAGAAGAAACAAATAACTACAAACCATGACCAGCTACTAGAAACTCTTAGTGGTACGTCAGTAATGCAGATGAAATTACCAGTTTCCTCTTGCTTGAGGTCCGTGCACTGGGAGAGAGGCATCTATGCAAATCCCACTATAGCGCACTGAAGAGATGCTAGTAAATACTTGCCAATGGGTTGAAGCTATTTTCTAGCGAGCTACGTACTCGCCTTGTGTTGTTTCCCATTTTGTTTTCAGCTGGACTTCTCAGGAAAGGGGAATTTCCTCACTGTATTTGTTTGCTGTTGCTATAGGATCACTCATACAGCCTTAAGGTGGGATGAGCTGCATTTTGCTCAGCTGCTCAGTGGCACAGGCTCAAAATGGCCATGGAGCAAAATCAGTTGGCCAAACTCCCACAGACCACCTCTTGGCTTTCGCAGTGAGCTGCAGACATGTGAGGAGGGACATGGGGTGGAGAACAGCTATTGATGAAAAACTGCAGCTTTGCCTGGATTAGAGAGAAAATCCTCCAGAGACAGGGGAAGAACCTGGCTTTGCTCACATGTAGAAAGGTTGAGGAGTGAGCGAGCTCACAGACAAAGCTTCCTCCGGTTTCAGTAGTGGCTGTAATGCCAGAAATAGAAGCAGCACAACAGTGAGAAGCAGTGCTTTTTCCTTAGCAAAGGAAAATGATTTTTTTTTTTTTTTTTTAACCTGTTGGGCACAGAGCAGCCACTTTGGTGTAAGGAGCAGCTCTCTCAACCACAACCTGGGCTGCACATACCTGAGGCACTCCCACGTGATGAGACCCAGTCTCTCCCAAGCACAGCCAGTCAAGCAAACATCTAGGCTGTCCTCCCTATGGTGCGATTTGACAGACCATGGCTGGGCCTGCATTCACCGAGTCCTACAGCCCACCAGGCTCTGCAGCAGTGCCCCACCACCACAGGGAGCCAGCCGGCTCACCAGCCCAGCAGGGCTCCATATGGTGGGACCAGCATGGACCTGAGCTACAGGCTGCCTATGCCAGTTCTATGAGAGATGGGCGCAGAGTTCAAGGAGCGTTCCCTGCTTCAACACGCTCCTCAGCCCTTCTGCTAGGGATGTACACCTCTGCTATTCCAGACCACTAGAGATAAAGAAGCCCTGAACCCAAAAGGACAGCAGCATGGGATTGGGAAGGGAGAACGAAAGTTGCACAGAGCCTGAATGCAGATGCTTCAATATTAGGAGCAATATAGGAGTTGGACTTGATGATCCTCATGGATCTCTTCCATCCCAGGATATCCTATGTTCTGTCATCCCTTTAAAACTACCTCAGTAAAAATCCATTTCAATTTTTCACGGTTTTCCCTCGGAAAAGTTCCGAAGCCAATAGTTAAAGGAATATCTGATCCCAATTTGCCTCATACCCCTATTTAAATAACATGCAGAAATTGCCTGTTCAGCTTCTTGCATGAGAGAGACCTGACCACAGCAATAGCCTTCAGCTGGAGCTGGAACAGGCAAATAATAATGATTGAGCAACACTGAGCCTTGCATAACTAAATTCAAAGAACAACCGTTCTTTCTGTTTTTTTCATTTTTCCTCCATTAATCCTACTCCATTTATATTAAGGCAAAACAGTAACTCTACCAGAAAGCAGAGAAGTATTAAAAGCCTTAAATAAAGAACATCCAAAGGATGTTGTTTTGTACTCTTTTTTACTTTGGAAATAGCCAGCAAATTCGTAATAGTTAGACAAAGTGACCAAATATGTAAACTGACAGACTCATTAGATACATATTTTTTCTTGAGATTCATCTGTGTGTTTCTTGATTTTCTGGCCAGACTGTCTTTATATCTGCTATCCTGGGAACTTTTGGAATAACTTTTGGACATTATACATGTCGTCTCTTTGGAATAAAAAAAAAGACAAGAGAGATTGCTTTACAGTCCAGCAGATGTTACTTCTTTTCAGACCTGAGGGAATTCTATGAACTTTTTTTTTCCCTAAAAGATCACAAAAAATATAAAAACCTCAGGAAGGCTTCAGTCTTATTTCATAACTTAAATCCACAATGTGGTTTTTTTAACTACATGAAGGAAGTAGCCTCTGTAAAAGAAGAGGAAGGCTGCCAAACTGTTATGATTTTCTCGATATGTTCTCAAAAAAGCTTTACTAAAGTTAAACTGTGAATTCTGTGAGAAGAATCTCAATTTATGTTCTCTCTGGTTATATGAAATATTTCAAGACAGCACAGATCCTGACACAGATTTATTTGACCCTGGTTGTCCCACCAGCTGAGAAATGCTGGTGGGAATTGAAATTATGCAGGAATTCTTGTCACCTTTCAATGCTGCTCATTCCTGGAACAAGCAGTGCATGGATCATGCTCTTTCCCATCGCTCTGAGTCTTTTGTCCTTCTGTGCGAAAGGGATGCAACCTGGCCACAGCTGCCCCGCGCTGTATGACACAGGACCTGCGTTTTAGCAACCATGGGCCCGTAGCAGGCAACTGTGCCACACACTACTCTGGTCACATTCCAGTGCTGGCAGGGATTCACTCACACATATTGCAAAATAACTGGAAACATCTTTAGGACTGTATGTCTTTTTCCTACAAATGTATTTAAGTCATGTCTATCACTGTGTTTGAAGTTTATACAATTCGCACTTTCCACATCTGCCTGCTGCTGTTCCTTGGGTCTCATATTTAGCTGAACATTTGCTAAATCCTGAAAACATAAGAAAGCAAAGGAATGCATGACTTAGAATCATGGCAGTGAAAATTGCAGCCCAAGCCATCACTGCAATCAGTATCACTGTTGGTCTCAGAAGTGGCCACAGACTCTTCCAAGCTGACTCAGAGAGATGGTAGAGCCACCTCAGTTACTGTAAATGAGGATGGCATCACTGAGGTCAGTTTTCACCACTGAGTACTTCCAGACTGGATTTGAGGAAAACTGTAGGATTTGCATGGGAAACAGCTGCACCCATTCCAGAACCTCAGTTCCTGAAGTGCTCACTGCAGTGTCTTTCATAAGCAATATTTTACCCCTTAGAATAAGAGACACGAAGCAATTAGGTTCACCTGACATACACATTTATCCTAAGTCCCTTATCTAAAATGAGTGTATCAAAACCTGAAGGTGTGTCTGATCTACACTAGAAGACAAGAACTTAAGTATCTTTGTATTCATATAGCTCTATAGTGCTATATACTAATTAGCACTTTCTACACTAATTAAAAAGACTAAACAAGGGGTATGTGAATAACACACAGAGCTCAAGAATACCTATTCAGCAATGAGTAACCAAGAGCCAGAGCTCACACTGACAGCAAATGTCCATAATGTAACAAAAAAATAGTCCCAAGTGTTTGCCATTGCCTGCTATTCTAACTATTCATTCTAATGAAATTCTAGCTTTGCAGTCTCCTGTTACAGAAAAAGTGGAAGCGTGCGCTGTGTCTGTAAGGAAAACTATGCAGGACCCAACTGTGAAAGGTAAGAAACTAATAGGATGACTTACTGGTCAACAATACTGAAGTCCAGAAGTGTTTAAGGGAATCTTCCCACATAGGGAAGAAATCTTGTGCATGTGTTTTCATCAGATTGAATCATGTCTGTTAAAGAATCCCATACATTTCCTACTAAAAACCTTAAGAACTTGCTGTGGAAACATGTCAGGGTGAGAGAGACGTGTACATTTAACATATTTTGATCAAATTATTGCACTTTGTGTATCTTCATGTGATGATCTTCCTAAAAGGAACACAATTTATGAATCAAAATACAAATCAGAAACAGCAGCTGAAGCGAAAAATACCCATCACCTAGATGCCTCTTGCAATTCACCACTGTGAAACATATAGCAGACTTCTACCAAATAAAATTTTCAAAAACAAAGGAGAAAATGCATTATCTGGTCAAATTCTTAATGAGCAGATGCAGCTTTTTAGTTAAATTTTAAATGCACTTCACAGATGTAATTCAATAGTCAAGCAAACAACCATAGGCCAATGTTTCTTTTCAACTTTCCCTTATACCCATAAACAATTTCCAGTAAATATCTTCTGAATAACAAAGTACGCAAATAAACGGAGCTGTACAACAGAAATATAACTTAGTCTCCTATCTTGTAAAGGGCCATCTTACTCGCTATGAACACGCATGGATGTTTCAATGAATGCCAGAGGTCTCATTATAATTCATAAATTCTCCTTGAGTAGCCAATAAATTATAACAGCTCGAACACAAAGACCGAGGGGTATAGGATGGCTCAGACACCGGCTTCCTGAACACCTCATTTTGTTTTTCCTTAAAGCCCCTGAAGTATTTTCAGACTTCAGTCCATTGTCATTAATGGGTAAGTCTTGAATTCAAATGATACTTAACGTAACTGTCAGAGAAGGGAGAAAGAGGATGCTTAAGATGCAAAGAGAAATCAACATGAAAAAGATGAAAAAAAGTGAAGGCTTTTGCCCTTACAGATGATGCAAAAACATCAGCATGTTACCTCTGCATCACTAACATGGTGACAGCAATAGTGAAAGCCCTTTAGACAGATGGCACAAAAATTAAAAAAACCACCCTTGTTTCCAGGCCTATGGCTGTACTCTTTTGTTCTTCAAAAATGTCAGATATATACACAAAGGATAATGCAGACAATTAAAAGGTCAGTGAGGCTTCCTAATGGTTATTAAAATGTCAACCTTGACTACAAGCAATTCAAATCCTATGAAATGAGTAGCAGATGCATAGTTACAGCAGAAAATAGCACCAGCTTTGCTTTCTAGTAGCCGTTCCCCAGCCTGACACAGTGCATCTGTCTCAAGGAAGACAAAGCTGCGTATATGGGTTAGAAAAAGCTACAGAAAGAAATCAGCCTGTCCTGGTCACCGTATTAAGTCCTTGACTAACTACTGGGGTAAGTGGCAAGCAGTGACAAACGGGGCTTTCCTTCTGGTAGGTTCCTGGTCCTACTCCCACTTGCGTCAGAAACGATGAGAAGCGTTTCAACGACTAATGAGAAATGCATTGCTCGTCCCTGTCCACTTGCTAAAGAGCAAGCCCTTGCCTTGCATACGCTGCTGCCGGGCACTGCCACCGCTCCCTGTTCCCACTGGCAACTATCGTGCCCTCAACATGCTGGCAGGTGGACTGCGGGGTTCCTGAGCGAGAAGGGGCATTGCCCCTGTCCCTCCCTGCAGCCCAAATAGCAGCTCATGTGCCCAGGGAGAGGAAGGCTACGTCCTGCTCACCTCCCTCCCTCCCAATTCTCCGCAGCAGTGGGTGATGGGCACCACGGGGCAGCAAGCTGCAGGACACCCCTCCACGGGCAGCGCCTGGGATCTCCAGAGCTGCACACCAGGAGGCAATCTGCTCCATTTCCTCCGGCATTCGTGTAGGAGGCTTTCTTGTGCTGCTCCAGGGGCTTGGCACAAACCTATCCGGTTTATGTTTGCCAGCAAACGGTGTTGTGAAATCACAGAGGCCTTTGCTAGGAACTGAGAAAACCAGCTTCCCAATTCAAAATTGAGGAATGAATCATTTTGCTCCTGGACTCCAGCAACAACGCATTAAGCCGGTAGCGGATGAAATCCAGGTTTTGTTAATGCCCAAATGTTAAAAAAGATTACTGAAGAAATGATACTTTAGTGTCCAAAGTGAATAGAGGAAAAAGGTTCTTTTGGCATTACCAGGGAAGAGGAAGTTAATTTCTTACTCACCAATAATTACAGGAAGCAAACATGACTGTAAAATGAAACAAAGATAACTTAGCATCGTTATTACGGGAGAGGAAATATTCTTTGCTAGCAACAAAGAGCCATTTATTGATACAACGGAGGAAAAGACATTTACTGCAGGCCTCTACTATTTCAGACCATATAGCATAGAGATGGAGCAGTACGTTCCATGCAGCTGTCTCCGCTCTTTTCACGTGCTACCAACTATTCAAAAGAGGCCAAGTGCAGTCCAGCCCTATGACATGCACTGAGTGGCAAAGGGAAGGGAAAAGTGAAGGTGACACATTTATTTTTAGCTCTAAAAGTTCCTATTTGTTTCAGACAGCTACTCCAGATGAGGAGATATGGCTAATAAAAGTGAGTCAGATGGTCGTAAAAAGCAGAACTTAGCAAATATATCTGTGAGGATGTGAGGAACTGTCCACTATATTTCTGGCAAGTAAACTGAATGGTATATATCAGAAAAGAAGGAAAAAAAAATCACCTGGCCCTGATGAGAGGGCAGACATGGTGGGCCTGATGGGAATAGCATGCAGTCTTTGGTAGATGCTGGCTGAAAGCCAGAGCTGGATAGTGGTAAGCACAACACTGGTCTCGCCCCAGCTCAGATTAGACAGACAATCATTTGGAAAATACCAAACTACAGAAAATTAAAAAGCAACTCTGCAAGATTTTGAGAGTTCAGAATAAATCAAATGGTTCTACAGATTTTTTTTTAAAAACAGAGGGGTTTTTTTCCTGTTCAAACATCATAAACATGCTGAAATTCTGTAGTTTGGGAAAATACTACAATCTCACATTGGCTGACATATTAGAAAATTACAGCAAGACTTTTGGCATGACTAAATAGTAGCATTACCCATCACTGCCTGCTCTTAATTCCATGAGAATGAGGAGTGACCCCACCAAAGTCAGTTCATCACACTCATTATTCTCTGTGTCACATTCAAAGTCCTTCAAGGGGTGCACAGAACTCCAGGTCACACTTTTATTCTTTACATCTGGGTCACCCAAATGATAAGATCTGCACCAAAGATTCTGGCAGTGCTGCAAAGAGACAAACAGAGTCTTTGCCATTGGCAAAGGCAGTATTTGATGCAGCCAAGTGGTTTATATTAAGATGCTTAAAATTTTCTGTGTTTTTACTGTGGGGGTTCAGGACTGGAACATGAACAAAGCAGCACTGAGGAAATTACTTGCTTTATTAAAAAGAGAAAAACAACCTCAGCAAATGTAGGAACAGACCAAAACTGGAAGCTCTTATCAGATCTCCCACATTTTCGTCGTTCAGACAGAGCAGAACCTGGATTTGACTATGTTCAGATTTAAGGAGACAAGAGACCTCAGCTCAGGTCCCCAGCCAGAAACCTGCAAAAGTTAAACTAAACTGCCTGAGAGCTCACCCTCCCCACCCAAAACAGCAAAGCAAACAGCATCTTAAAACAGGACTTTATGGATGGGAGAAAAGACAAGGACAACAGGGTGATAAAACAAGATGAAATACAATAACTACTCCTTACGTAAATCATTGCAACAACTATTCAGTCCTCCAGTTTCTTCAGTGAGTAATTGCTACATCAGCTAGTTATCCCCCTCCCCTCGGTAATTCTTCATTCCCAGTTTGGGGGTACAAGTCCCTGATCGCTGTGCCCCAGGCTGCTGGGTCATGGACCCTCCTGCCACCCCGTAGTGACACCATCAACGGCATGGGTTGCCCCTGTCCTGCCAGCTATCCCCTCCAGTCCCTCAGCCACTGCTCTGTGCTGCTCCAGCTGCCAGCTCCTCCAGCAATGTCCTTGCTCAAGGATTTGCTCCCGCGAGCTGCTCCATACCCACTCTGGTGCCGGCTCTGTTCACCTCACTAGTTGTTTTGCAAAAGTTCCTCTAGCTCATGGGATTAAGCACACTCCCTGCGACCAGCAGAAACTCCTTTAACTGAAACCCTCTCCTTTCTTCCCAAATGATGACACCAAATCTGTTACCTCTTGTCTTAGCTTAGGGTCACTGGTCACCCAGGAGCATTAGGTATTGGCCAGTTTGTCTAGACTTTCAAACCCAGTACAGTTTCAACATCTCTTCCATTTTAAGATGCAGCAAGTTTTCAACTGAAATGCTTCCCAAACGTGACAAGACATGAAAAGCAATTTGGACCCATTTCAGGCCTCCCCTGGAGTGCTTGTTACCCACCTCCCTCTCTCCCTCTGCAAACCAAGAGAAGAATCCTCCCCTCTTGGGCTGGTGGCTGCTGTCAGCATTTTGCCCTCAGCCAGCAGGCTAACACCAAACAAATCTGAAAAATGGGGGCTGTTTCAGTGCCTATTCTGTTTTGCAAAAGCCCGAAACCATCCCAGTGTCTCACCACAGAAATATTTATATAAACCTTTTCTGGTCAGGACTTTGTTATATGCATTATAATGGAAATAAGGTCTGAACTTCCTCCGAGTTTCAGCATCATGAAATGCAGTATTTCTCAGTTTCCTATATAACACAATATAGTTGGTGAGATCCAAACCTGAAAGAGACCAAAATAAACACTAGAGCTGCCTCTCTGCCAAGATCATTCTGTCATAGATTTTAAAACAATGGGGAACAAATCATTTTACTGCTAAAGACACACCAAAAAAAAAAAAAATGCAGACTGGTGTGATTCAGATACCAGGAGTGTTCAAGAATGGAAAAATATATAACTGTACAGATAGAGATTAGAGCACAAACCAACCTCTGCAGGAATACAGCTCCTAATTTGTCTTCTGTCCATTAGTAGCTGTGGACTGTCATCAATTCCTGGTGACATAAATAAGGTCAGAGAAAAAATGGTACTGCAGACAGGAATGTCATTGCTCGTCATCACTGGGCTTGCTCTTCCTTTCAGGTGTGCCCCCGGTTACTATGGGAACCCTTTGCTAATTGGAAGCACTTGTAAAAAATGCGACTGCAGTGGCAACTCAGACCCAAACCTGATTTTTGAAGACTGTGACGAAGTGACCGGCCAGTGCCGCAACTGTCTGCGCAACACCACTGGCTTCAAGTGCGAACGATGCGCTCCGGGCTACTATGGGGATGCCAGATTCGCTAAAAACTGTACAGGTATTGTCTATAGTTCAGTACAGCACAGCCAAGCATAACAAAGCACGGCATGGTCTATGGATGACCTCCCAGAGATCAGAGATGCCTGAATCAGTCATCAGACACCTGTGGCCCTGGGAGACCGGGGGTGCTCCCAGCCACCTACCTTGGGGGGTAATTTGGATGCCTGTTCACTTGAATTATCCCAGGCACTAGCACTCTTTCCATTGCCCACGAGGAAGTCTCAGACCCCAGACTCCAACATCTCAAATGCCTGGACAGGATGACAGGAGGCACTGCTCTGTGCTGCATCTTGTTTTAAATAAGGGTCTCTAAGCTTTCTTTGGGCAGAGACTTCACCTTTGTGTTTGTTCACACCACACGCTGCCCAACACAACCACTCAGACTGAGGGTGCTTGAAGACCTGAAAGCAGGTTTTATGGGAACAGGATTGTCCTTCCTGTCCCGACCCAATCCCCGCTCAGTTTCTGCTAGTTTTCACACTGGTAATGCATTCTGCATTTCCCATGTGTCTGTGCAATCTTGCTGGTCACTGTATTTCTGTAACAGAGACAACTGTACTTCCAGGGTCTGATAAAGTACTACCCAGAGGGTCCTACCAAAACTGTAATATAATTATTCTCCTAATTTACATGGAGTTCAATCCGAATAGGACTTTGGCCTCATGCCCTTTGTCCTTGCTTTGTCTCTGGGAGACAAGATTACATCCTCTTTCAAAGCACCGAGGAGTAGCCACTGCTGAAAGCAAAACGCAGGTGCTCAGAGCAAGGACCTTGGGGCTCCCTCCCAACCTCTTTGCCAGGGTCCTTCCTTCAAGGATCAGAACACAAATGGGGGACATGCATCACTCCTAGCTCTCAGCCTGACTTGAAGGTAAGACACGGCCAAAGCACACACCCAACCTGGACCTCTGAAGTGCTCCAGGATCTCAAGGTACAGAGCTACAGGCCTCATTGTTTGATCAATGTCTTGATAAAACCTACGTCCTTCTGGCAACTCACTGTACACTTGGACTTTGCTTTTTACTAGCTTACTACAAAGTGCTAAGGTGTGTTTTGGGACCTGCAGGATGGAGGTTGTGAGGATGCTCTGTACTCAAGTGCCCTTTGTGCTGCTGTCTGCATTTGCAGGGGACCTCACATGATGGCACTAGTGGTCCCTTCTAGTTTTATGTTCTGGTGACAGCTACAAGTTGAGTGTCCATCTCCAGGATGTAATTCACATTGCTAAGTCACGTGCTTAAATTCCATCTACGCCGAACAGGGACAGATGGTGGTCACACACAGTAATCCCCAAAGCTAATCCCAGATATCCAACCAAATCAGCCAAAAAAGACAGCGGCTGTAGGGAACAGCGTGCCCCAAAAACTCACATCCTGCCTGGATTTAGGCACCCAAGACATGCCTGAAATTCAACATCTCTGTGATTTTGAGATTGCAAAAGCAAACCTTGTTTATGCACTTCCCTGCCCAATTCAGTTCACCAGAGTTCTGCAGTTCTCCCATAAGAAATGACAGGATCTAGTTTGTGGCTCCTGAATGCCGTGGGGCAGGAGAAACGCATCCAGCACAACTCAGCAAACTGCAGCAATTGTGCCCTGGCCATGTGCAAAAGCAGAGCTTCAAACAGCTAAGAGTAACCTTGCCAGAAGTCTGAGGATTACAGGGCATTCCAGTGTCTAAACAGATTATGCAAGACATAATTTTGGAAGGCATCTCTGAACACAGAATTTCTAAACTGAAGTTAAGTCAAACTCACCTCAGTACAGCTTTGGTTTGCACCCTTAAGGAATTGCAGGAATTAGAGGTAGAGTGCCTCGGTATTATTTACATTTCTGAGGTACAGTTTAAGTGGGATTTCATGGTGCACAGGACTTCTATATATAGGCTTTTCATGTAGACTATAAATCAGCTTGGTAATTCTCTTGGTTAGCAGATCTCCTTGTAGTGTTTGATCTTTGCTAAAAATAAAAAGTGCCTGGGCACATATTCACTTGAATATGTTGTGAGATGTACAGCTTTTCTCTATTTAGGAGTGAATTTAATCTTGTCGTTGACTTTAGAAAATCCTGATTTTAAGTATTACGTTTCAGAGAATTACACACTTCTCATTTTATCTTCATTTCTGCCGAACACCACAACGTGCTGTACTTGACAGTGCTGTGTAGATTGTGTGCACCACTCAATCCTCCATGACTTCCAAACTATTCGGGTAGTTTACAAGGCAAACTTATACTTTGGCATTTTGGAGCAATTTAAGAACGCTTATTTAGAAAAAATATTGATTCTGAAATAAGACAAATACCTTCTTCAAAATACAAAAATACAGAACAGAAACCAGTGTAAGAAACAAGACAGCCTGTGTACATGGTTTCCACAGAGCACCTCAAAGGGTATATAGAATAAAAAAATGCCAGAGAACTAAATGAGCAAACAGCTCTATCCAACTAAGATCATCTTTTTTTCTTTCAAGCAAAAGACAAAATCTGTGTAGCTCTCAACAGTAGTTTTCAGCTTCTTTTCAATAATTTTTTTAACTACATGTCCTTTAGCCATACTTTAAAGCTTTCCACAAATGTCCCTCAGAAATAAAGGTAAATTTAGAAGCTTTCTCCACCCGTAAGCCACAGTAGCGATGAAAGTCTTAATTCCCTACTAAAAATATGGTACCTCCTAAACAAGTAGACGAAAAATTGTCAGGATCACTTTTGAAATTAATTTACTATAAGCACCTGTGTAGAGAATTAAGAGTTATCCATTTAAATAAGAAGACACAATTTTATTTTCTTGAGCACCAATCTCATCCAAATTTTAATCTTGTAACTGTAATCTTGACACGTGGGGATAGCTTAGATCCTGTGATAGAGGTAAAGAGAGAAATCTGCTTTCAACTGAAACTTTTCTTTCACTTCTTAGCAAAAGAAATAAAAAATTTTTAAAAATTGTAGATCCAAAAGCTGGGAGGCACCCAGTTCATATGGATTGTGGTGAGGTCAAAATATTGATTGTCCCACAAAATTCATAACCAAATTCTGTTCTTACATTACTACAAAAATGGAGTAGTTCTTCTAACTCTGGCTCACTTACACAGAATTATTCTAGTGTTAGTGCATCGTGTTGACTTTGAAGCTGTATTACACATTTTCCCTGATAATTCCTCGAATGCGCAATGTGGAATGTAAATACAAGGGTAATTCATAGAGAACAATGAATGGGCTGCAATAAAATGGCAGTAAACAATTTTGTTGTATGAGATTCTGCTGAAACCATGAATCACAAGAGCAAAATGAATTCCAGATAAATTGCTACTGTTCTTATGTTCTGCTTAGTTTTATTATTTTATCAAAGTGTTCCAAGAATATTTTAATTTTTAAAATAATATATTTTTAAAGGCCAATTAAACCTTGAAAGAGACACTTGAGATTAAAAATTATACTTTTTAAAAAGCCACTTGTGCTGGCAATAAAAATGTAGCTTACCCAAGCTTAAAAAAATGTAAAAACCTCATTTATTCTTCATTGTAAGTGGTAGGAGATACTTACTTTTTATATGCTCAAGCTGATGATGGAATTGGAGTCCACTATCAATCCCTGATAGCTGGAAAGCTTATTTAGTGCCAGCCTGACACAGCGTTGATAAATTCCACAGGGCTGTGGAGAAATTTGTAACTAATAATTAACTTGAGCTGTACTGCTTTTCTTAGCCCATCTCCTAAATGTCACCCTCTCTAGATAGTGATACACGATGGCCCAGCTGGACAACTCTGGCCTTGCTTCCTCCACTTGTGACCAGCTGGGAAGCCTTGACAAGTCGTTTCAGCAGAGGCTTTCTGGTTCTGTTTCCCAACTTATATTTTATCTGTTCCAATTTGACCGCAGTGCAAAAAGCACCTTTTTTCTACATACTGAAGGAAAACTCAGTCCAAGAAGTCCTTGATTTTGGTTCAACTATCCATGCACAATCCTACATACAATCATTTCGTTAGTCTTGGGAGGGGAAAGGTGAGTTGTACATTTTGAAGATTCTTCTTTCAAAAATCGTTTCTTTTTCCCCTAGAATGTAACTGTGGAGGGCGAATGTGTGACAGCCAGACTGGAGAATGCCTCGCAGACAGTCCTGAAGTTTCTACTGGCACAGACTGCCCAACCATCAGTAAGAAGATTATCATGAGAACACCAAAAATTAATATCGCTCTTGTGTTTAGATGTTTACAAATACTAACTTAAGAGCTCAGTTCTCCAGGGTGCTCAGCACTTTGACCTGGGTCACACAGGGCCCTTAAACATGTGAATATGCACAGTGCCCCACTGACTGAGTATTTAAACATGTTTTCAGTTGCTTGACTGACTACACACATAAGTCCAACTCTGTGAGACAGACTGAATGTTTAGGTATAAACTGCAGAGCAGTAGGGAAGTATCACCAAAGCCACTTCCATAGACTTTGAGACACAGTGCCTGCAAAATAATATTCTGGCCCTAAAAACTGCCATCACAACTTTATCTGTGCCATCTTGCATATAATTTGTTTTTCTAGCTGTGCATCTAATAAAAATTGTTGCTTTTGACAAGTTGACATATATCCATTAGTCAGTTACTTTTCCACTATCATCTCCCCTATTCTAATGACAGGAATCCTGGGGAGTTTCCAGAAGCACTATGTTGTAACTGTTGGTAACCACTGATTTTTTTTTAAATGTTACTGTAATTATGCCTGTGGTATAATGCAGACCATGTAGCACACATGAGTTCCTAAACTGACTCCCAAGAAGAGGGATCGTGTGCCTGGAAGTGCAACCAGAAGGAAAACATTTGGGAGCTGCTGCCATCAAGAATACAGACTATACAATACCAAGCAAAAGTTTCTGTAGGAATCTGTGTTTCACGTTCACCTGTCTTGCATTTAGTGGTGGCATCAATGTCACTAAAAACAAGGTGGTATTGCAAGCATTCAGCAGGGACAAGGATATAGTTCTGCGCAAGCATATTCCAAACATGCTATAACTGTGTTTTTAGAAGTTGCCTTCCTAATCAAATAGGCAGCCAAGAGCCCATCTGCTGGACATCCTTACTTCTCATACCACCAAATTTTAAATGCAGAGTTTTGGATTCCGACAAAATGAAGTTGTTTTTTTGACCCTCATCTGTTGTTCCTCAGGCCACAAACATGCAGAGCCTCTAGGGAATAGCCAGGAAATACCTTGTCTCTCTCTCTCCCTCCTGACTACAGAGCTGCTGTGGCAGCCTCTCGGAGCAATCCCATCTGGTGCTGCTCAGCTGGAAGCATCATGACTGTACTGTGGGACCTTGGAAGTGGGTGGATGAAAGTGAAAGAGAAACGGGTATCCATCAGGATCCATCAGTGACAAAGAGAGGGAACACCATGGGGGAAGAGCACTATAACATGAATTTAAGATATTTGCTGTTAACTGACACAAACACTAAAGAAAAATTACGCTCTTTTATTTTCTTATCAGGCTGCGATAAATGTATTTGGGATTTGACAGATGACATCCGATTAGCAGTTCTGGCTATCGATGAAAGCAAATCGACTTTACTGAGCATTTCTACAGGTGTTGCAGCTCAAAAGCGCTTGAATGACCTGAACCTCACTACCACCCATCTCCAGGTACAAACATTGATGACACTTTAATTTCAATATAATTTTAATCTATGAATTTCCACTCCATTCCTGTAAATTTCAATCCCTGCCCTCACTAGAGAAATCATTTTTTTTCAGATGCACTGACTTTTCCCCCCACCTCCCACAGGCAGCAATGTCCAAAAAAAAGAACCATGCTGTGCTTTGGACCATCCAGGTTGACGATGCTGCAGATGAAATGAATGATCTCCTGAGAGAGGCAGCAACACTTGATGAACAGGTTTGTTTACAGCCCCCTGCCAGAGCTCTGAGGGTTTGTGGTTTGTCATATTTGCATGCTGGCGTAAGAGGTTAGTATAGAGTAGTTCCAGTTGGAAGGGACCTACAATGATCATCTAGTCCAACTGCCTGACCACTTCAGGGCTGACCAAAAGTTAAAGCATATTATTTCGGGCATTGTCCAAATGCCTCTTAAACACTGACAGACATGGGTAATCAACCACCCCTCTATGAAGTCCATTTTAGTGTTTGACCGACCTCTTAGTAAAATGTTTCCTAACATCTAGTCTGAACCTCTAGGTTCACCAACAAGAGTGGGAGTGCCCTGAAAGACAGTTGGTAGGACTTTCTATTTCTATTTTCTATTTCTAAACTTGCTACTTTACTGTAGCTCTGAATTAAAAGCATAAATGACCTATCAAGTCTTCTTCCCAGAAGAGGAAGGATGTAAGGCCAAAGCCTGTTGAATGCGGTCGGAGGTTTGTCATCAATCACAAAAAACCTCCCCTCAGGAACTGAGTTCCCACCTACCCCCCTACACATCTTTGATCTGAGATAGACACGCTGCCTTTCTATTTCACATTTTGATTTTTAATCAAGTGAAGTAACCAACACTAAACTAATTGAGATTGACTTTGGCAGTATTTGTACTATATCTATTTTACATGTATGGTCTCATAAAATTAAACTAGCCCCAATTAGACACTTCAAAATACGTTACAAAACTGCCAGTTTAAAAGGTTTTTCATGTACCCACTGAGACGGGAGTCTGATCAGCCCTCAAGACATGTTTTAACACAATTGTAATCATAAATGTTGCATCCACATTAAATTGCCAGGCTATAAAATTAAGCTTATCTGCTCTCAGCTCGTGTAACACTTTCATTGCACCCTAGAAGAATACTGATATATGTTAAGAGAAGAAATAGGGTTCAAATTGCTTCTCTTCCATTTTAAAGAGATATTAAACATCTTCTGTTGCTAAGATATATATATATATTAGTGAGATACATCACTCTATGTTACCCTCAGAGATAACCCCAGCTGTAGTAGGACTAGAGTATATTTCATGCTTATTGCAAAATGACAGACCTTATATTCACTTACCAATGCCTTCACAAGACAAATCAAAATTATACCTTAGACTAAAACTCAAATACAGGAGCAATTAGGAGAAAAAACCACAAAGGAAGAGAAGAAAGGACTGTATAGAGAGATGGAAGAAAAAATTTGGGTTTGGGTGTTTTTAATCAGCACTTACTTAGCAGAAAGGGCACTGCAGAATTACACAGACTATGCCTGTGTTCAAGAGGTTTGATTAAAACAACTCACGCACACTCTGTACCTGTGAAAATCCAGCAGAGCCACACACCCCAGTGTCCCTCTATGTAGTTGGTAGGCAGGATGATTAAGGCATTAGGTTTTCTAGGACTATTTAGTGAATTTGGATAATAACATTTTTGTCATCTCCAGTACTACCTGGGGATTTCTTAGCTCATTCCTCCAGTTGACTGTCCCTGAACCAATAAATTCAGTGTTTCCTCTGGTCTTTTCTCCCTGGTTATTTCTAATACTTGTTCCACATGAATACTTGTGATTCCTTGCAAAGGCAGGGAAATAATGGCCCTCGACTGTCACGGTGGAAGGAAGACCACACTAGTAACTCTGAATAGATTGAACTTTTTGCTTTTTCAAGGCACTTTTACGGTTAATGGGTGCTAGGGCCTTGAGTGGGTTTTGCAGAGATATGCTGCATCTTCCGTTCAGAACATTTCACATGCACGTCCCTGTGTCTGAGGGGTTGCTGCAGATTCTGGTCTAAACCCCGAGGGCAGGATGAATGCACCAGCTGTAGGCAAATCCTCCTGCTACATGAGCAGAATAAGTGTGACCCGTAACTCCCCGAGTCTGCTTGGGAGTAAAAAGGCACGTAGCTCAATCTTGAATGTCTGACAGAGACCCGGGGGAGCCGAGCGCCTTTCCTGCCTGGCCTCTTTGCAAATTTCAGGATGAGCCTCTGTACACCAGCAGGAATTTGAGGGTCCCTAAGAGCACCCCTCACTCATGCTGCTGTGTTTCCCGCCAATCTCATGGCAATCAGCAAACCTCTCTCAGCAGCTCCCCATGTGTTCAGTAGTTAAAGAAAAATCTGGCAAGGAAAGAGTATTATGCAAAGGCAAGCGTGTATAAATACAGTAACGGGTTGCTTAAAATAAGCCTGAAGTGGCGATGCTGAGCAAGAGAGCATCCACAAGAAACCCTGATAGCATTAAAGGAATACGAATGAAAAACTTAGTTCTTGCCCTTCAAAGACTAAAAAAACAAGTGAACAGAAATAAAATTAAAACCTTTCTATAAACCCTCCTATTTCTCCTGTTGGGGCGCCCGTCCGTTTCCGCGGCGCAGCCTCCAAGCGCCACCTGCTGCCTCTGCAGAGCCCGGGAGAAAACCGCGTCCGCGGCTCTCGGCCGCTGCCCGCCCTGAGCCTGCGGGGCCGGGGGCGCAGGGCAGCAGAGTCCTCTGCCGTTCTTGCGGCTTTAACCAAGTACGAAGCGAGCACACCAACAGCCAAACATCTTCTGGCACCCCAAACCCAGGAACTAATTTTACAGTGGGATTTTTTTTTGCTGCTGCAGCCCCAACGGGGACCGTGAGCCTATACATGCGCACACAGACACACGGTCCAGGAAAACATCAACGGCACAGCAGTCATATTTTTTTCTCTCCTGGGAAATACCAGTGAAAATCAAACCTAAGGTCTCCCAAAGTCAGCGACCTTCTCAGAAAGATGATAACTATGACATGGTAACTCTTCGTTTCCCTTCCATGTAATGGAACACAAGACAGAGTACAGCCTCCAGCGTAATATAGTGTAGGAGGGTGGCTGTGCTCTTCAGACTATTTTGAATCCCTGTGCTTTTTCTTAATTTTAACAAGTTGCAGAGCTGGGGACCTCACTTGAGGGAGACACTGATCTAAAAGTGGTTGTGAGCTTGACACCTTATTCTTCAGTCTATATGCTTACGCAGAAAACGCCATACCCAGCAAAATGAGCCAGCCCTGCTGAATGCCCAGGAGACTCAGCAGATGGGAGTTTTACAACTGTACATAATTTATGGCAATTTGATTGCAGCAAATGATGGATAAATACGGGACAGATTTTAATCTCTCACTCTGCAATTCTGAAAATACCGACAAGACAGCCCTTCACTTCAAACACCTCTGTAAATACCACTTTATATGATAAACGGGCTTTCACATGCTCATCAGGAGAAAGCAAAATGTGTGTTTACACTGCTCATCCTCACACACGCATATGGATCTGAAAAGAAATCTAATGTCTAGCTCACATGGTTTATTCATAGGGAAATGAAGAATCCAGCAAAGGCCTACTGGTACAGAAGGAAACCATGGAGACCAACAACCGTGCTACTCAGCTTGTGCAGCAGCTCACTAATATGAGGGATAACATTCAAGGTAAATAGATTTCTTTCTGGTTCGGCTCAGTGTCAAGCATGTATTAATGAAACCTCCAGTAAAAAAAAAGTCATAGCACCTGGGCACTCTCGCAAAGCAACTCGTACGTAAGGCTTTTGCAGCCTGCAATGCCACGACAAAAACTCGTCTCTCTTCAAAGACAACTGACACCATGGGCCGACTTGGTCTGACACCCAGAACAAGAGCTTCTCTTGCTTTTTTCTCTCTTTGACAGAGCAAAGTAATAATAAGTAGGTTTACATGAAATACTTCAAGCCTGTAGCCTGTTTGTTTGAAAGAGCTGCTCAATGTATTTATATACACTTGTGGTAAAAAAAAGAGTCGGTATCAGACTGGGTCTGGATGAAGCCACAAACACAAGCACAGGATGGGCAATGAGAGTGCTGTGTCTTACTTGTCAGCAGATTCATGCAAGTGCACTTCTCTCACCTTGGTGATAAGTAATGGAGGCCATATCAATACCGACCGAGATTTTTTTTAAATTGTGCTTTCCCTTTTGAACCCATGGCAGTCAGTTAGGTCTGGCTAACTCTGGTGATCGCACCAGCGAGTGTTACTTTAAAGACAGTTTCTGCCTTTTAGCAAACTGTTGCTGAGTAGGATTGCGCTGGTTCATATAACTTGATGCAGATGCGTATAAAAAGAAAAGGATGCTGAATAGTAAATAATTTGGTGAACTTCCTGCTTCCCCAAGCTCAGTGTAGGAGGCAGTGGTGATTTTCTTTTCAAGCTGCTTATTGCTTCATCTGACCAGAATTTCCAATTGAGTTTGGGTCCAGACACATCTACAGAGCATTACAGATTAGCTGTTGTCCTCTTGTTCTTTTTTTTTTTCTGAAATACAGAAGTAGAATTGGAAAAGTGCATTCTCATTGCCTTTTTTTCCCCACAAAGCAAGCCCTGCCTCTAGTGAAAATGAAAGGCAGAATGATAAACTGTATGACTAGTGCAGACCATCAGAAATGGTTATGGTGATGCTGTTTCACAGTAGGAGAGGTAAACGTGTCGTTGTTTAGCCTCAGCCGGCAACAACATGATGATGAAGATCTCCCAAAATTAGGAAAAAAGTGAAACCAGGAGCTTTTTCATGTTAAAATGTTGGGACAAACTGTCACCTATTGTCTCAGTGTCCTGCTCATCTTGTCCATATGATGTGAGGGGATGCAGATAAAACTTACAAAGTCTGTCCTTGGGCAACATGCTAGAGCAATAAAAGCATCTCTAGAACTAGCATAAATTTCAAAACATAACTTCCCTTCTGACCATAAATGTATCTATTTTACACCTTCCCAGATGAATTTTTTTTTTTTATTTAGAGCCTGTGAAACTTCTTGCATCTTTTTACTGTCCCATATATCAAAGGATAAATGACAACAGTGTACACCTTCCAAGCACAACTGCACTTAAAAAAGGTTTCCTAGTCAGAGGTGATCATCTTCATCTGGAATATCTATGACGTATCATTATCATGCTGATATATAAAACTGAGATTAAACCAATTGTGGCCTCTTCTTCAGTACCTACAGAAAGCAATAAAACCCCAAGTGAATGTACTCAGAATCATCCCAGTCCCCTGTACACCTGCATCATGAAAGCCTGCATCTTAACATAGAGCACACTGAGTTCCCCCAGTCTTCGGTAAAGCCAACAGTACAAAAAAGCTGTATATAGCACCAGAATAGAGAGGCTAACTGGCAGATGAGGTTAAACAGCCCTTTTTCTATAGAAATAGTTGATTAACAGACCTAAGTAGTTCTGTTTTAGAGCAATTATTGCAAGCTCTGTGGCAACTTGTGTAAGGAAGAGCAGTTACATATCAACAGTTGCCCTTGCTTATCCTTGTCTCCGTGGGTGCTTCGACCGTTATTTTATTTCAACAACCATAGTTAAGTTAACATATCATATCACACAAAAGAGTAACATCATAGGATGTTACATTTGTACTACCTTCTTGCACCTCTGATGCTAAATCACCTTTGACTGTCTGGTCATCCGTAACATTTTATTTCTACAATTATTGAGCAAAAGTGTCAGCATGAGCCTTATTGTAGGTCACCAACAATAACTGGTTGACCTCTGCGGATTGTCCTTTTGTATTATTAATTGGTTTGGGGCACGACAGGAACCACAGAAGGCAGACATGTTTGGCACACAATCAGGTTGAGCTATCAACCAACAACCAACACCCATGGCTGTGAATCAAAAGAGAGTGCTTGTTCACCCAGAAAGCAGTTGGAGACAAGTGAAAATTATTTCCACCATGCTCAAAACTGTTCTTCTACAGAGGCATCAACCCAGTAGTAGGCAAGCCACTCTTTACTGAAGGGAAGGTATATGTGTGCACACACATGCGTGTGCCAGCATGAGAAGGAAAAAGAAATCCATGGAGCCGCTGGTGGTGATCGCTTACTGCTCAGTATGAGCCTTTAAAGCTTCACTAACGAGCTCAGGAGCCAGCAAGAAACTGCATGCAGACACTCTGTCAAAGCATCGGTTGTGCTACAATAACACATCTATTCACATCTATCTTTTATGAAAATCTTACAGATGCATAGTGCTGGCTTTGCCAGCTCTGGTTATCCACAAAAGTAGTGATGAACACAAGCCAAAGCTACTCACATCATAGGGCTTAAAAGAGGAGCTGACTGGTTTTAGAGGCCAGGGAGTGAGAAGTGGGTAAACTTTGTAATCCCTGCACTGGGGATGGGTAAATTCAATTTCAGCTGTAGGAATCCAACAGTGTTTTTTGAACTGAGACCAAAACCTTGAAATAGTATCTATCTCCAAACCAGCTAGGCAGTATCAGGCCAGAAGCCATGTTATCTCTTTAGGGTGCCTCAAACTTCTTCAGATGGAAATAGAGGTTACTTCAGTCTCCTTGCCGGTGTTGTTATTTAATAAACATAACATTTTGGCAGCAGCACTTAAAAACCACAGACCTGGGAGAAAGCCCCAGCCTGCTACATGCCACAGAACTCAGAATAAAATGATGATCCCAGCCTATAAGAACTGCCAAGCCAAATAATGCACACAGCCCATGCCTGCTTAATCTTATCCTTTTCTGATGAGACCCTCACATATGCCAGAAAGTGTGATTTATTTACAGGTTTAATTTTAAGATCGGATTAAACATAATAATTATCTACTATAGAGTTGGAAGATAATTAAAACTTTCTTTTGCCATCAGCACGATCTGGATTCACAAAAGTAAAAGCACTCCACAGTATTTACTTCTCTGTAGCCACGCTGGATTGACCATCTGTTCCTTTTTCCCACAGAAATCAGCAGCAAGATGAAATACTACGCAGTTCAACAACAGCTGAGCCCTGAAGAAATTGCCCAGAAGCTGAGTGTGGCTGAGGAGATGCTCAAGGAGATCAAACGCCGTAAACCTTTCACTAATCAGAGGCAACTTGCAGATGAGGAGGAAAACGCAGCGGAGGAGTGTGAGTTTTAAGTCCGTTTTCCATTCACCCACATGTTGATGCGCAGCTGGCACGGGCTGGGCAGCTCTGGATGTACTGCTGAGCCCCGCGGGAGGACCAGCAGGTGCTTGGCAAGGACCGACTGGTGTGCTGAAGATGCCGCTGCTTCCAAATTCCTGCCGAAGTCTCTGCTGGCGCTTGCTGCCCCCATGGCAGAATGGGCAGAAAAAAATGTGTGTGTGTGTGTGTGTGTGCTCACGCACTGCAGCACCTCAGCGGCAGCTGCTTAGCCAGGTTCGTGCCAGGGCTGGAATTGCTCGTGTGAACGTCTTCCTTCCCCCCTGCCAGCTCCGCCATGGGGACAGTAAACTCCAGCAGAGAGAGAAAAACTGCTGGTATGGGAACGAGTGGCAGCCTAATTCTCACAGCTCGGTGACCATGAGTCAGATCCCCAGCACAGTAAGGTCTGTCTTCTCCAGAATAGCCTGCTTAGCTGTGACAATGAAAAACAAATGAAGAGCAAGGAAAGCCAAACCTAGTTTCTTTTACAAAAAGCTACCTGAGAGGGGGAATTAATGGGATTAAAATGAGATAGTAAAATGAGAGGCATCTTTCATATTCAAAAGAGGGAAGATCAAAATCCAGGTTTAAAATATCTCAAGTGAGCTTTTAACAAATGTGTTTTACTGTCCCCTGAGCAACAGCAACAGAAATTGTTGCATAGGTAAGTTTTGTCAGAAATCCAAGCTTTGGATTAATCAGTGGCCTCTGATTTTTCTCCCAGTGCTACAGCAAGTTGAAGAGTTTCACGAGAGGTACAATGACACCAGATCTCTAGTATCTGATGTGCTGGAGCACCTCAGCGAACAGGATGTCAAGCTGTCAGACCTGGAGGAGGCATTAGACCAGGCACTTGACTATGTTATACAAACAGAGGATATGAACAAGGAAAACACAGCCAATCTTCAAAGGCATGAGGTACTATGTAGTACATTTATCATAACTGTTGCCTGTGAACACTTCATCTCTGCCGGTGCTTAAAATAGTAGATTGCAAACAATTTAAATTCAGGAATCACCACACCAAAAAAGAATTTTTTGGACCACTCAGAGGGATGAGTTTGACTCTCCAGTTCCAAGAAACAAGTTGGGGAAGGGCAAGGTACTATTATTTATTCATGGAGTGACAATAAATGACAAGTTTTGGCATGGCATGTCTCCGCAGGCCAAGGAAGGCATGGATACTGATGCCTAAACTAGGAAGACATATTACAACAAAACCCAAGAAACTTAAAATTCCATGTAGCCTGGCTGCTATAAATATTGCGGTGGGATTGTTTCACCTATTATGTAGTGATTTATAATGTGGAAGGACTTCATGCTCACAAAAGTAATTTTATTCTATCAAAACAATTATTTATAAAGATTCTGCTCTGCATTTGTGCCCTGGGCTGAGTGCATTCATACTGTCTCGTCCAAACTTTCTCTCTGGTCCTCCTTAAACAAAATCCATCCCCTTGCATCTTCAAGCACAAATCCATTCTTTAACTGCTCCACAACAGGTACCTTGAAACTGGGTTTCCTACTTGCTGGGTGAACAGCCTAGCTATAAGGCTACAGCAGTTTTCCCAGTTCAAATGAATAGTTTCAGTGTTTTGAACAAAGTAATCACTCCAGAGGAGAGCTCAGAGGAGACCTGTTCCCTACGGCATGGAAGGGGAGCATGTTTGCCTGTAAGTGGTGGTATTAGGTTCAAATCCCATCGGACTGATGAGGAAATTGAATTTTCAGGTTTCTTATCCCAGAAAAGTACCCAATCCATCAGCCATACACAAAGACTATTTTTTCTCCTTCCAGCAGTTTTGTGATTCTTTTGCTGTTTTCTTTAGTTTCCTTTAGGGATGCAAAACCAGAATGTCCCATCTAAAACTTTTCTCTTCATTTATGTTTTCAGCAAGGAATAAAATGACAAAGAGAAATCTGGAACCATTTGAAGCGAACTGTTTTCATTTCAGTGGCTGAAACTGTTTGGCTCCTGGAGGAGAGGGGTTTAGGGAGCAATTTTGTGATTTGAAGAATGATCTTGCAAGTTCAGGCCAACCTCTGGGTTTCATAGCATCAGTGGCTGAGTTTGAGCTCTTGAAATTTGCAGTGCTAGAAGTTCATGCTGATGTGGAAGGTCTAATAATTCAATAGAGAAATCAGGCATGCTGTTCTCATGAATTCTTCAACAAGCAGCTTAGACTTCTTATGTACAAAGCCTCTTCTGTTTTTCCCTTGTTTCATAATTACAGTGCCAAGCTGCCGCTCGTCTCACATTTATGAAGCAAAGCCTGAAGTGTGTAGTCGCAATTGTTCACTGTTTTTAACCAGTTGGATCTTCATTATTGCTCACAATGAAGGCAGATGCTGTACAAAAGAGATTGTTCACATTAGCTTCACTGTTGACAAGGAAAAGAGATCTCTGTAATGTAGATTTAAAAAACCTCCAGAAAAAAACTAGTCTCCAGACCATTATGAAAAATCCATGTTTAATTTCTCTCTGCTGGCAATGCACTGAATAATGCTTCATTCTAATAATTGCTCATGCTGTAATATAAAATGAAATTAATAAATTTTAAAAACCCAACATTTCCTTCACAAAGACAGGAAAATGCAAAGAGTCACATTATAATATGCAGTGATGAGAGAAGTCTGGGAAAAACTTAAGACTTCAAATTTGTCTCAAGTCTATTTAGTTCATCACTTTATCTTTTGAATTAACTTTAATAAATTAACAAAACTGGTAACATTGTAATTTAACAATGCACAGATGGTTTTGGATGTGATTTTATTTTATTTTATTTTTTGTAGAAACAACATGAGAAAATAGAAGAGCAAATAGATGAAGTGAACAGCATTCTGCGAAGTGCCACAACTATTTTGGGAGGACCACAAAAGGTCAACTCTGAGTTAAGTGAGGTAATAAAGGTAGGTGTCTTAGTGACTTGTTTAAATGATATGTCCTGATTTTTTGAAGTCATGTGTTTAGACCACTAAATAAAAACCTCTCCTTATATATTTCATGCTTCAATAGAATACTGATGAATATTCCCCCCAAAAAGCATAAATCATTCTGGATGAAAAGCTCTGCAATTACATTTTACTGCCTCGGAAAAATAACTATATTATAAGGACACCTTACTCTAGGCAGAGCTGAATGAAGGATTTTGCTGTAGAGTTCTCAATCATTTTGTTACAAGCAGCTGCCAAAAGATGCTCTGGTAAAAGAGTGCACTATATGCTAAATTCCTTTTCTCATGCCAGCAAGTGAGCATAGGAGAAGGCTAAAGATCCCAGATATCGGTGTTAAAAACAGCCACTGTCAGAGTGTAAAACATATATAAACAGATTATCTTACAGAAATCCTCTTCTGGAACTGTAGACTACTATCCACTGTTTTGAATGAGACACAGTGGTGTAGGAAATTTTTAGAAATTTTAGGGGTTTGGACTTTCTATGAAAAAATGAAGAAGATAAAACTGGCATTTTGCTAACTAAAATATTTACCAAAGTTGCTTTCCCCTCCCCCTATGTTTTATTTTAAAATTTTGAGATATTTTAATACAAATGAAAATTCTCCACAATCATGCTTATTGGTCATAGTTGCCCACTTCTTTTTTTAACACAAAAGCAAGTATCAAAAGTCATTAATTTTTCTTTGAAAAAGTAATTTGAGAAAACAGAAAGAAGACAGCTTGTTTTATAACCATCCCTAGGTGATCAAGCAGTATGATTTTTTTTTTTTCCCCCCAGTGTTTTGTTCAAAACAAATTGCTGCAGTTTATCATTTTGGGTCCCCCACTCCTGTGGATAAGTTTACACACAGGGGACGTTCACACTGCAGGGAAGGAAGTAGTATGCAAACATCATACATCTTCCATCCTCATCAGCAATAAGTATTTTCATGCTTCACTCATTCATCCTTTTTCTCTCCCTCCGTTTCATCCCTTTTTCTTGTATTTTGAGGCTGCATTTATAATCCTCAAACATATCAGCAAGCTTGTTTATTGGAGAGAAGATGAATGCAGGCCCATTTGGTCTTCCCCACAAGTATTTCATATAAAGAAGAAGTATGGCTAAGGAAAGGGATACTACTTCTCTTTGCCTGTACATACCTATAGGTAGTATTTAGGTGGACTGATTTACACATTAGACTAACCCAAGATGTTTTAGCATCAGGGATGTCTCTGTGCAAGGAGGTAGAAAGGGGCCAGGGCCCATTTTCCACAACATGGCACAGCTCACAGCTGTACAGCTAAACTCTCTGCCCCTCTCCAGCAATTGCCAAATTGTCCTTGGGGCACAGGTACTGCCCCATGCTGTTCCCCAAGGAGGCAAGTTTGGGTGGGTGGCAGCTGGCCAGGGCCAAAACAGTGCCAGGGCCCACGCAGTAACAGGATGATGCATAAGCCAAACCACCACAGCACTATATAGTTTACTTGTAGAGATATCATTTAGAAGTCCCAAAAACTAGTATCTGGCCTGCAGCCTTCACAGAGAAGAGGTAAAAAAATTAAAAAAAAATTAAAAAAAAATATGGGTTCCACCTTCTAATTTAAGAAGAACCACGAGGGGATTTTTGTGAAGATCTGGTTTAATTACTTCACCTATTAGCATTTCACTCTGAAAGACTTGTCATTTGCACCATAATGTAAACATAAAAGACATTTCTCCACTGTCTGTCTTTCGTATTTTACACATATCTCTCTAATATATTTTTAAGGGATTCCTGGGATTTTGGTTGATTTTTATCTTCCTGCATCTGTCTTGCCATACTGACATTCATGGGACAGACTCTTTTAGATCATTCCTCTTTTTTATCTGTTAAAAATGTAACATAAAACAAATAGAACAGAAAACAATACTGTGATAATATAAAGGGTAAAATAAAACACAATAATCAAAATACAGACTTGATTTTTTATAATTTTCATCTTCTTTCCTTCTTTCCATATTTCGTTCAGAATGTGTCAGGGTTCTACGCAGAAATAGATGGAGCGAAAAAGGAATTGCAAGAAAAACTAGCCAATCTGTCTCTGTTTGATGATGATTTGGTAGAAAAGGCTATGCATCATGCACACAACCTAAGAAGACTTGCTGATGAGCTGGACCGGTAAAATTTAACTTCAGCAGACTCTCTTCATACAAGTGCTAGTGATTGAACAGCTGAATGAACTAAAAGACAAGAAGAAACACAGTGACATTAAATATGCTGTCTGTAAATAGGCACTAAACAAATCACTGCTAAGTCACATATGGAAGGACTTGTCATGGTCCAGAGGGAACAGCTGAAGTTGAGCTAAACAAAATCTATTAATTTTTTCAAAGCGTAAACATGTATCTTACATGACATTCTCCCTTTTCTAATTTGGCATGTTCTTCTCTTCCCATAGCAAGAGAATAGGAAAGGTAGATTACTGAAAAGTAAAATAATACAGGCAGATTAAATGGGGTTTGCAGAAACAGCTCATGTCAGTAACTTCATTCACATTAAAAAATATTCAGCATTACGGGCCACAAAATGGGCTTTGGGATAATTTTTGTTCAAGAACTGGTTTATAGAGGGAGTGGTTCTGCTACTCAATAGGTTGCATCCCAGGGAAACTGGCCCACTGTAACACCAAAAACTTACTGTAAGACTCCCTATTTTGCTAAAAGATACTAGATGCATCAACTTTCCCCCAGTTTACTAAAAAATCACTTCTAGACAGATCTGAAATATGAATTTATTCGCAATTGGGACTACCCATGGAAAAATCACTGCTGCAAATGAATTCTTAAATAAAATATTTCACCAATTTCTACCTTAAATTACATCATGAACATATGCTTTTGGAAGATAAACTTAAAACTACTCTTCAAGTATATTATCTAAATACCAGTTGTTTCTTAATATTGGTATGCCCTAGATAGGAGATTAGAATAGAGAAAAAAATAACAGATGGTTTTCTTTTATACAATTGTATAAAGCTGACATCTGAAACTCTGTTCTATAATGCCACACAAACTACAGACAACCTAAAAAACAGTATGTTCAGTCTAAGATCAGCTAACTGGGGGCAGCAGAATCACTTGAAAGAAAATACCCCATATGGCTAGCCTTCATCCCTTACCAAAATAATGTAAAAATTATACCAAGTCCAACACATTAGGAATTTAACAGAAAGTAAACAGAAATAATTACAAAATATCCAGATGGAAATGTGCTGACTCTTTTATTTGTTGAGAAGATTGTCCTGCAGTGAAACCTTAATCATTTCAAACATTTAGCCTGTCTTCAAGTAGTTTTGGTTTTATGGGTTTGCTTTATAAGCCTGTTAGGCTTTAATTTGGTAGAGTTTCTTCGGTTGTCTTCAGGGAATATAGCAGGAAATTCTTGCAACAACAATGAATCTAGAAACTTAATAATCCCTCAGTGTGCAAACTCTTTGAAGTTAATACACACACGTGTAAATATATATATATATATATATAGTCTATATCTACCATATATTCTGAAATCTGTTTTATCACAAAAATCTTAAAAAATAATATTTATTCCATATTGCTAACAGCTGAAGGTTTGAGCCCTGAACCAACTGCTCTTTTGAATCTCCCCTGAAGACCAGTTATCACCTAATATGCAAATCAAGCTCTACCATGCCAGCAAAGCTATCTTGTGTTTTTTAAATCTAATTTTTTGCAAAGTTTCATGACCATGGGCATTTCTTCATCTGATCCTCCCCTTTCTCTGACTTACTTTTGGAAAATATAAACAGCCCAGTGATACGGCTGTCCTGATCATCGGCACACACGGGTCTTTCCATTCATGGCCAGGGGTTATCCCTAAGGAAAGATAACTGATAGATCAGTTATTCTGTTAATTTATGGAATATCTAATCTAGATTTAAAAAAAAGATAAAATCTCAGTAGTCACTTTTTGCTGCTCACACAGATGTTAAAGGCAAAATTCCCAGAGGGAATTCCCAGTGGGAAGTACCTTCTATCCACATAGTTTTCACCTGCTTCAGATTGACATAAATGGTGATACACAATGAAGAGACTACTACTTAGGCCAAGTATATTTATGTGTGTGATTATGTAGTCAGTATTCACAGAATGTAAAGAAAACTATTCAGTTTGAAACTACTTTGATTCAGTTTGGTTTCTTCCTCCTTTTACTCTCTTTTTAACAGAAATTTGTATGGTGTTGATACAAATGGTTTGGTACAAAGGGCAATAAATGCTTCAAATGTGTATGAAAACATTGCTGGTTATATTGAAGAAGCTAATAAAGCTGCACTGCTGGCACTGAACACAACAAACCGGGTCAATGATGTAAGTATTTTTCAAAATATCAGCTTTTACTTTGCAATGCTTCAGGGAGTTCAGACACCTAACAATAAAGAAAAAACAAGATTTAGCTTAACTGCCAGCATTGAACTTCTCACTGCGCATTTGGCTTCATCTACTATTTCCTGAATTAAATCTGCCAGCCTGAAGTCCCCTGGTATTCAAAAAGATGCAACAGGTTCTTCTGTCCCTAAGCATAGGGTGATGCTGTTCTGTGTTTTCACTGAAATCGAGGCATTTCTGTGAAAGTCCAGACAACTCCCTGGCCCTGTAGGAACCTGAGCTGGTATTCGGTGCCCGAGTCCTCCTACTCCACACAGCATCATGTGGCAGGAAAGGTGGTCAAGGCATCTAACAGAAGCATCACTGATTCTCATAGAAAGTCAAGTTAAAATGGGCCAAATAGGCCACTCACACACTCAGTACAGGGATGAGGATGCTAATTTTGTCTCTGGCTTTGCTGTTCTAAAATATTTTGCATGTATTTTTGTATGTATATAGTTTCCAACCTATATACATGCTACTTAACAGCAATTTGTTAGTGGGATAGCAAGAGGATTTGGTTAGATTACAGGGGCCTCAGCCCCAGAGAGCTGTGGGATTTTGAGCCCAGCCCTCTGCTTCCAGCATGCTACTGGAGACTGCGAGGCAGCTCCCTACGCAGTGAAGTGACGACACCCATCTGAGATGACTGTAGAAATGAACAGTCACAGTGCCAAACTAACATGTAGCGTGAGTATCACAGTGACCACACTGGAGCTGATAAATTAAGAGGACTTTTGTGCTTGCTGCACCTTCGTTATTCAGTGGTGTTGTCTGGAAAAACATACATTTCTCTAAACTTTAATCGCAATCTACAGAAGATTTTGCTTTTCAGACTTTTTTTTTCCCAATCCAACTGCCAATCTCAAATGTTAACAAAGCAAATGAAACTGCAGTGACTTTGCAGTTGCATTTATATGAATCAATATGTTGTCCACAATTAAACACAATAAAGGGCAACATTTGATAAGCATTATTCTGACTTTCTTTTTTGGAACATACTTGTAGGCTGCAGTTGGAATTGATACTCAGGTCATTTACCATAAAGGTAAAAGCGAAGAACTGCTCAACCAAGCCATGGAGCTACAACGGACAGCAGCTGACAGTAAATATACATCCTTTCTACTTTCCCAGTCAGTTTATAAGCACGTACGTTAACATAAATTTCAAAAGCCCATCACTAAGGCAGAACTACTGCTGTAACAGAATAGCGTATTGATTGAAGTTACCACACAAAGTAGTTGAAATGGCCACAGGCACAGTTTGAGTAGTTCATGTATTGTCATCCTGCCAGATGCTGAAAGTTTATTTCATTCACAAAAGGACCATTTCAGATACAACTACTGTTTAAATATGTGATCCTGCGAACAGTTGTTCACAGGTAAATATACTCAATCAAGTAGTTCAACTGAAATCAATTCACAACGGTTTAAGTGTTCAGAAAGCTGGATTTCACCAGTGAAGGATAATAATAAATGTTAAAGGATTTTGGCCTTTTTTTACTAAAAATGAAAGAAAGCTCTAAAATTACAGAAATGATCTCTTCATTTTTTTCAGGACCTTTTGAGTTCCTTAAAACTTTTCCTGTATACTTGTTGCAGATATTCTCAGCAGTTCTGGTAAAGCCAAGAGAGATAGCACTGACTGAGATACAGGCCTCCAGATTCTTCTGAGACACGGTGTGGGAAGCAAATAATGGCTGGGAGCTGCAAGGTTGCTTTTCCCTTTAGATTATGTGAAGTCAAGAGTGCTAGTATGCTGTATACTAAAAGAAGCCATACTATACTGCCTATGGTGTATTAAATGCTTAATAACATACCTCCACAGGATAAAATTTACCTTTTTAAATGCTACTTTGATGCCACTGAACTATACCTCCTATTTTCTCCCCACAGGTAACGATTTAACCATTGCAGACACTAGCCGACACGTCAATGGCACTCTTGCTAGAATGAACGCTCTGCGAAGCCAACTGATGAGAGCCATCACAAAAATGCAATCAGCAGACCCAGGCTGTAAGAGGAACTTCATCTTTATGATGCTTTATCTTCATACATCTAAGAGCATATTTTATCTCTGCATATGGCCTGTAAAGTTGGTATTAGGACTTCAGTCCCATGGAGGCCTAAAGCAATTTGACTACAATACCTAGATAACAAACATCCAGCTTTAACAAATTCATAACGAAATTCTGTGTTTTGCCACCTGAAAGTACTAACATTCTTCGTGATCCTCCTTACTACAATTGTCCTCTCCCATGTTACTCTTGATCTTTTCAGGGCTTGGAGAATCTAAAAGTCTGTGGATTTATTGTATTGATAGTCAAAATCTAATTCACATATACGTCACACCTGGCAAGTACAGTATTTGGGAGGTAACTACTGGCAGACTTGATTGACAAAACCTCACCTTAGTTCTTCAGAAAAGAGACGTCACAGAGCATCCAGCAAGTATATCTGAAGGTGTTCAAAGTTGATATGGTCAAGATTTCTTCATTAACTTCACCTAAAAAAGGCTGGGTTTTACTGCCAAGACATTATCATATGCAAAATGCCACAAGTCTTAGAAATACGGTAGTTGGTAACTCCAAAAAAATAAAAACCCCAAAGTGCCAGGTATGAAAAAGCAAAACCACTTCAGTGGCCTGGGCTTCTCTTCTTCAAAAATAACTTTCATGAAAAATATTCAACAAATACATGCATTTTCTTTTAAAAACTTGATGCAAAACAATGTGGTTTTTCATCTCTGTTCCAACTTCCTTGGCTATATAATACTCATCAAAAAACAGGGACATTGAAAATTTCTAACAATCTAGAATGGAAATGAGAACTTGTTAAATTTTAAGAATTAATATAACTAGACCAATCACAGGAAGTTTTGAATATTCTCTGTGGAAATAAAGAGAAAACCAACCAAGCAAGGTTGGGTCCTCATTCTGCAGAAGGTAAAATCCCCTTAGCCTCACCAATTTCTAAGTACTGGTTATAGCACGCTTGAATCTTTGAAAGAGTTCATCTCTTCTCACCCCCGATTTATTTTGCAGTGGAGGCCAGAGAGCGTTTGGAGCAAGCTAAACTGAAGACTGCAGAGGCCATGAGTGCTACCATGACAGTAACGCAGGCTACGACCCCCATGGATGAGAATGTGAGGTTGTGGTCTCAAAACCTGCAAGACTTCCAACACAATTCAGCGGCATACGACAGTGCTGTGCATTCAGCTGGGGATGCTGGTATGATAACTTGAATTTTGCCATTCCTTAGCATTAAAAGGTCAGGGAATCATCACAACATCACGTTGTATGAATTGTTTACATTGCATATTCATTGCATATAATCTTCTAGCATTTTACCTCCATGAAAACTTTTTAAAAATCAGCATTTGTCTAGAGACTTGACTATACTTTAAAATTTTTGGATACTTGGGCATTTCCAAAAATGACTTAAACACTTAAGGGCTAAAGTCTTATTGGCTTCTAAGTTGTTTCTATCAGGGTACCAAGGTCAAACTGAAAGGCAGACAGTTTATTTAAATACTTCTTGCTCTTATGATTGGCAGGTGTTTTTTTTTAACATTGGGAGGCATTTGAAAACAGGGCCCTTTTGTCCTCAGTAGTACAAACACGGAGGAGAAACGGTCCCTGACTTGATGAGCTTGCAGTCTAAACAAAGGAGGCAAAGAGGATTAGGGAGGAAATATAATATTTAAGCAGGGTGATTGCTGGAAAAGCTTGTAAACATCACATTAATTCCACTTTTATTATCAAGGGGAGGCAGAAGAGTAGAGTAAAATTGAAATATTTGTTATGAAAAACTTAAGGTAAATAAAAAGACAAAAGAAAAAATGAGGCAGGCTACAAAACTGAAATGAAGATGATAGGAAAGAGTGGAAAAATAGGCAGGGAGAGTGAAGCTGAAATGAAGTGACTGCTGAAAGAAGGAAAAGAACAATTAGGAAAGAAAAGAATCAACCTAGAAGTGAAAATATTCAGAATAAAAAATTGCTGAAAAGCACCACTATTTATTGCTCGATGTATTCCTGGCTCTGCTTAGGAGGCTCACTAATCCCAAGTTATTAATGGCTAGGGAAGCTGGAAATCCAGAAGAAGAAATTTCTTGCATATGTTTGCTATGTACCAACACTTGCAGCACTGTTCAGTGATGTCTTGCCTCCTGAAAATGCCTCAGAGAAGGTCCATAACTCCATTGACTCTATCTCCAGGAAGTCTGAATCTCAGATCTACTGCCCCAAATCCTACCTCCTGTCAGAGGCTTTGCAACTTGCCTTTTTACTGCAAATGGTGTTATGAGTACCAAACCAAACATTGCTTCCAGTGCCCCAAAGCCACACTTTTCCCTCTAGACCAGGGACTCCCAAGGGTCATGTTATTTCCAGAATTCAGTAATGGATAAGACCCCCACACTAATATATTTGGTTAAGTAAGCGCTCCCAAGAACTTGTATAAAATCGGTTCCCTCCACAACAAGAAATTCAGTACTATTCGATATCCCAACTTCTGGCTCCAGAACTGGAGGCAACTCACGTTTCTCTGAGTTTTTCATCCAAAGGAAACACTGAGCCACTTCTTCTGGGAATGGGTAAGCTCCCTGCTAGTCACTGCACAGAGCTCCCTAAGGGTGTACTTAATATAACAGTAGTTGTATTGCATTGCTGTAAAATGTTTTTGATCACCACAGAGCACAGTTTAGGCTGTGGGCTATGGGCTCCAACTCCCATTTAAGCTAATGTAAATGTGGATACGATTGGCATCCAGGGAGGGAACGGTATGAAGAAAAACATCTAAGAGAAACAGCCTGCTATAGCTTACAAATGAACATTTTTGGTTTTATTCACCTTTACACTTGATTTACATTTAACATTTACCAGTGCCAGCTTAGTAGACAGAGCAGTAACACAAACTACATTTGACTCTTCATGCTCAAAATGTCAGCAGACATTCAGGATTCAAAAAATCTGCTCATACTAGCTGTGATACTGGAATAAATATTTCCAGTAGCATTTGAGAGGCTTCATAAGAGTGGATATACCTAAGGTAGCCCAGCTCTCCTGTTTGCTTATGCTCCCAAAAAGGCACGCATGGGACATGCACCACAAGTCGTAAAGAGCAGCTCAGCTCCTATGTGATGTGTCTGGCAAAAATGTCTTCTCTGTGATAGTGGGTTTGCAGGTAGCGAGTCACCTTGAAAGTACTGCGATCGTAACAGAGTGCCTGGAGGGTCTGCTGACCACAAACTAATGCTAATATGCAAACCACAGCAATGCGTGCCCTACTACATTTGTAGAGGCGGCTTTTCCATGGCATTTTTTGGTCTGAAGGCTTTTTTTGTTGTGTTTTGGTTTGGGGTTTTTTGAGGCACAATGATTTTTTTGCCAGAAAGATCAGGTGGAAATAGCTGAGAAGACAGATCAGTGCTACAAAGGAGGCTGGTATGGGTAGCGATCCAGTCAGATGTGACTGTGATTCACTACCTGGGAAGACAGACGTAGACATGCTGGGGCATGGGGGAGTGTTCTCAGATCAGCTGTGTATGTTGCCAGGAGAGGCTGATGTGGCAGGAGGAATGTCCATCAAAGTCCAAAATAAAGTCACAAAAAATGTTCAGACAGATGCCTGGAACACTGAAACACCTGATCATCATGCCAGTAACTACCATCGTAGCTGAAGCTTCTAAGCTGGCATGTCTGGATTACTTTTGAATAAAGCTTGTACTTGATTTTTGGAAGGGTGAGAGCATGTCTTGGCTGAGCAGTTTGTCTGAGAATACTGCATGTCACCATTGTGCAGGGCACTGGTGGGCTACAGCAGAGAGGATGAAGGACAGTTTGGGAAGGAAAACACGAAAGGAGAAAGTGTCTGGAAGTTATAGTTAAGGTATTTCCTCCTTGACAATTTCCTTTGTATTCTTTTTTGTATTTCATCACTGGGTAAGACTAGTTTTCCTTTTTCACTCTCACCATCATCCCAAAGACTAAAATCAAAAATCAATATTATTCTGTGTCAAAGAATGACATTATAAAGAAGAACAGGTTGCCCAGGGAAGCTGTGGAGGCCCCATCCCTGGAAGTGTTCAAGGCCAGGCTGGATGGGGCTTTGAGCAACCTGGTCTAGTAGGAGGTGTCCTTTCCCATGGCAGGAGGATTCGAACTAGATGATCTTTAAGGTCCCTTCCAACCTAAACCATTCTATGATTCTATGATTCTATGATTTATTGTGAGATTTTATAATACTACTAGTAGTAATGGATGCTAGTTTTGTGTTTTCATGTTACAGTTTTCTTTCAAGTTTAATATCTCAAATTGCAAACAGATGAAAAGCAGTTTTTCAAGATATCAGATCAGACACAATTACAGTTCAGTTGCTGATTATTAAAAAAAAAAGGTGGTTGAAATTTGCTAAATCACTTTCTGAGCTTGCATTTTTTTTACTTTAAGAATAATATGGGCTTTTTTCCAATGCAATAGAACATTCATTTCAAAAGGCAGAGAAAACTTTCTGTAAGTTGATTATTATACTAGCTATTTTTTTAAGCAGAAATTTTAATCTATTGTGGAATTAATGTGTTACCCAGAATTCACTGTAGTAGTTTGAGGCTTTGCTAAAATGATGGCATTTTAATGTACAGTAAGCTTTATATAGAATATCTGATTACTAACCCCCAGCAGACAAGGTCTTTCAGGACTTAATGGGAACGACTGGAGAATCTAAAGCTCTACATGGTCCACTCCTACACTGGACTTGGAAAGTAAAACACAAGTGAAAAGAGCCCAGCAGGGAGAGGGTAGGACTGTGGCAAATCCAGCTTCTCACTCTACCCAAAGAGAAGCAGGACTTGTAGGACTCCATGGGATCTTCTCATACTCTGGGTTGTTCTGAATGAGGCCAAGAGCTGCTTCAATCTTTAGTCAACACAGAACTCAAAGCACAGAAACATGACTGGAGACTAGTCTTCCTTCTTTCCCTTCCACAGAGTCTCAGTGCATGTGAGGATTAGCTCCTCTACCTGTCTTCCTGCTATCTTCTCAGACAAGGTAAAAATACGAGGGGAAGAACATAAGAGCAGGCGGACACAAGTTGACAACCCCTAAAATATAACTGTAAACCCTACAAATCTTGTGTTAACCTTTATAGTGAATCCATGTCATTAAAAATTAACTATGAATACTGGATCTTTCTTATACGCATGTAGCTTGTGGCTAAAATCGCATTTCAATATACTCAGCTAGCTGTACGTACATCTAATTAAAGATGAAAAATGATGTGATGTGTAAATATCCTTCAAAGGGCAGCATGTCATTGGAATCTGATGTGATGAAATTGGATTATAATTAGGGGCAGTTACTTTTCTTTCTCAATTATTTTTCTGTCTGCTTATATTTATGGGAAAGGACTTTTCTCCCCTTGAACACAACAAAGCACCTGCATTTCCCTTTGATAACAGTCCTACTTGCACATGTACCAGAAGACACAGTAGTGAAAGACCAAAGGTCTGATTCATGACCCCTGGCAGATGTAGGCAGGAAAGCTGAAGAGGTTACCACTCACAAGGGCTGGGGCAGGTAGTACGCACAGTTTAGGTGCACATGCATCGTCAGCTAAGGCTGTCTACCGTTGCACAGTACAGGCCTGTTACCACAGTCTGAAAGCAGCGGTGTTTCTGTTAGCAGAGTGGGCTGTGAACCACACGCAGACACATCACCTGTGCGGCCGTTGCTGCTATCTGAGTGATAACCTTTGGGAGAGAGGCACAGCTGAGAGCTGAGGGGAACAACCTATTAATCTCCCCTAAAATAAATTTGATGAGCTCATGAACCTAGATGCGGTTCCCAGGTCAGCCACAGGTATCCAGTGAGATGCTGAACAAATAATCATTCTGCTCCAGTTGCTATATCTGTAAAATTTGGTTTAACATTTATTTGCCTTGAAGGAAGATGAAAAAGTTAAAATGATTAATACTTGCAAAGCTCCTCAAGGGAAGTATTACAACACCATGGTAGTACCTAGGACTCCCATGAAAAAGTGGCCTCCTTTGTGCAAACTTCTTTCCAAAAACTTTTGCAATACTAGACTGTGATAAATCACTACCCTTTCTAAAATCACTGCCTGTCACACACCACAGTTAGGGCTTGTTCTTAAAGCAGGAGATAGGTGAGTTAACGTAAGAGGGTAAGGAGGAATTTTCCTGGTCCAAAACCAGTGTTACAGAGGGGAAAAAAACAAGCTGTCACTTCTTTTCTATCTGCAGTGAAGAAACTTACAGAAGTCTTCCCTGAACTCCTGGACAAACTGCGCAGAGTAGAACAGAAGGCACCAGCAAACAATATTTCTTCCAACATTCAGCGGATCAGAGACTTAATTGCTCAGACCAGGAGTGTAGCAAGCAAGGTAAAACTTTTGGATGGGACTTTTGGTTACTAGTGCTAATGATCAAATGCATCTTACTGAGTTCCACTTTCTTGGGCTATGTTAGAAGCCCAAACCTTGACATTATCACTTCCCAACAACTGGATAAACAAAAGTATGGTGGAAGTCATTAAAATCTTTACAGTTGCTATTTGCAAGCAATTAACATTACCATGGTATTCATGGTAGACTACTGCTATTGCAGTAGCAACTTTAATTAAGTAATTGGCGCAGTGTTAAAGATGGCCACAATAACAAAACCATTTAAAGCTAAAACTATTAGGTCATTACTCAGCCGGCAACATTAGTTACAAGCAGTAGTAATTAAGGCAATTTAATGCAAACGTTTCTGAGATGACAGTATTTCTTTTTTTAATTTTGAATTAATTTTCTGCAGGGTAAGAAAATCTTTGGCTCACACACATTTAATAGAGAAAAACACTTTCATTATCATACATAAATTATGAGGGATTTTTCTGTAACAAGAACACCGAGGTCAAAAATTAAAACAGTATATTTGAATTCATTCAGAGAAATCAAAAATTTGCGTTATTGTATGTTCACAATGCTGGAATATGCTGTCTACATACATTACTTCAAAAAAGAAAAGGAAAAATCAGTATGTGCGCAGTGCTTGACTGTTCTTTAAATGTATTTCGTCATTCAGGCATACTGTGCTTAAACTTGAAAACATTATTTCAGTTACGTTGAAGGCATTTTGAACTAAAATGAACATGTTTTAAAATTTTATTAGCATCTCATATATATCACAGTAACTTCATTAACAGAACAGGATTACTTGTGAACAGAAAATTGGTCACACTACTTACTCCCAAAGCAAAGAAATAAATTATGGGTAGACGTTTTACACCTATGTAAGAATTCCATTATGTGCCATACATAATGATGTAGCCCTGATTCCACTAAGCACATATTTATGTCCCACTGAAATTTAATTTACTTTACGAATGTGCTTAAGCACAGTTAATTAGGAGCTTTAATTAATTTTAAAATTAATTCCCTTCATCTTCTTTACAGTGTTTTCCAGAAGTGATTGTTATAAACATACAATTTTGCACGGCCAATATATAGGTGCCAACTCTGCTCTTGCAGTAAGCAAGGCTGCTGGCTAAGTATTCTTGCATGTTTACCTTAAGTAATGTCCCCAGGCAGCAATAATGTGTCTCATTTAGCACACTTGCAACTGCAGGTCCAAGTTTCTATGATGTTTGGAGGCCAATCAGCTGTTGAAGTCAATCCAAAGATCAACGTGGAGGAACTGAAATCTTTCACTTCCATGAGCTTGTACATAAAGCTTCCGAAAGACAACCCACAACTGGCAGCATCTCCAGACAGATTTATTTTGTACCTCGGCAACAAAAATGTAAGAGAATAACCCAGTTAACTTTTATATACATAAAAAAAAGAAAATTGAAATAATTTTGAAATTTATATGCCCTTGGTTTTTTCCTCTATTTCTCCATATTTCAAAATAAGAGGTGTCTATGACTGTCATTGATTTTGTGACAAGCAAAGAGCACGGGTTCCCGAGACCCCTGTCCTTCAAAATTCTCACCCCAAACAATGAAGGACTCTCTCTAAGAAGCAAATTAGACTGCCCATGCAGCGGGCTGCTGTGATTGTCACTGCTGTGAGCTACACTTGTACCTCCACTGCCTGTACTGAGGTGCTCTGAAGCAGTTAATGCCACCTGCCTGGCTTTTGTGGGCCACGTTTTTATCAGGTTTATGCTGCTGACAGTGTCAATTCCAAATCTCTGAGGTCACAAGCCCACAAGATAAGCAGTTTTCTTTGCCTGTGGCTTGGGCTGCTGTTGTACACTCTGTACATCACTACTTTGAAACACGTAGAAAGGGCATATACTCTCGCCACCTGTAAGTGTGGTGAAATAATTGTTCTTTAAATTGTGGTTCCTAACAGAAAAAAAATCACACCTCACAAGCCAGGTATAATCCTCGCAAGCTGTTACTTGGGAAGGGTAAAGAGGCAGGCTTTCCTTTTTAAGCTTTTCTAAAAAGAATGTCTACTGAATATAAATCAAGTGAAACCCCTCTTGGTAGAATATTTAATTGCAGCGTAATACCCAGGCTTTAGACAAATGTTCCTATTTCCTGCATATGACACTGCACACTAAATAATGATGAACAGCTTCCCATTGAACATGACCAATTTATCGTCAGAAGACATCTCATGATCTTGCATTTACCTCAGTCAAAATGATATAAAGTAAAATATCAGAGACTTTTTCTGTACAGTTTTATCTGGTGAAAGAAAGCCATTAGAGAATGAAGCTTTTGTTTATTAGTTATATTTAAAGGTGTCATTTAGGCTATCAAAGCCCACCCTGTACTAATGTTCTGCATTAAATCTCTTTCGATGCTGTAGCTCTGACATCTTTCTCCATTGGTGTTTTAGGCAAAAAATTACATTGGTCTTGCAATTAAAAACGACAACCTTGTGTACATTTATAATCTGGGGGGCCAAGACGTGGAGATACCTCTGGATGCCAAGCCAGTCAGCACCTGGCCTTCTTATTTCAGCATCATCAAAATTGAGAGGTAAAGCATTTCCCCAAAAACAAACAGTTAATAGGGAAAAAAAAGCCAAACAGAAAAGGTGGGGTCGGAACTGCTCATCAGGAGTCTTCAGTGCCTGGTTCTACTCCCACTGAAATAAATGGAAATTCTCTTTGCTTTTAGAGAGCCAGGACCCAAGGGGCCACAGGGGGGAAAAGAAAGTGTCTGTGGTTTCTCTCTTTCTTTTCCCCCAGAGTACCAGTCTTCTAGTAAGGAAATAAAAACCCTTCCTGGAGTTGGAGGCTTGCTTGTTCTTTTTTAAGTCTAGCCAATACGAAACTCTCTTCTCTTACAATTCCCTTCCACAGGATTGGAAGACACGGCAAAATGTTTTTAACTGTGCCCAGCCTTAGCAGCACAGCTGAAGAAAAATTCATCAAAAAGGGAGAGGGTCTTGATTCTGGCTCTCTCCTTAATTTGGAACCTGAAAATGCTGTTTTCTATGTTGGCGGAGTGCCTCCAGACTTCAAGGTTGGTCAGATAAATACTCTATATTCAAAATTAATTAATGCAAACTAATCCTGCTGGGCTTCCCTTTAAACATAGAAATAGTTAATAAAATGTCCTTATTTAGCCATTTATCATCTTAGGAATCCATCTTCTAGCCGTGGTGAAAACTACTGTTTTCTCTAGCGTATCATGTCATACAGGAAGATCATCGGATTCTTGTTTAGCTGTTATTCAAGTTTTCTGAAATGTAATAATAAGAAAAAAGCTTGCTAGCTGTTAAGTTGCATGCATAAATTAAGGCCTATTAGCCCCCAGCTTAACAAATTTGCAGGCTACCAGTTTTTTTCAATGCTAATGAGTTCTTGGTGCTTACAGTTTCTCTTTTACAACCGTCACAAAAATGAAAAGTAATACATTGTTAATACTAGGACAGTGTGGGAAACTAGCAATATAGTGATTCGTTTGAATTTAAATTATCATTGGTTTAAATCCAGCCTTACAACAGCATGAAGACTTGCCTGTGCAAAACATGCCTGAAGATCTGAGACAGTTGCTTCAGTCTAGTTCCTAATAGTCAGCATGAATTAGCATCTCACTTATCTGCCTCTGTGAACACACCAGGTCCTCTTTTTGGATTTAGAAATGGTTATAAATGATCTTGGCTATGAAAATTGCATGGCTGAACGAAAACGTACTTAGAAAGACTTTAGAGAATGCTAAATTCTTTAAGCTAACTGTGGTAGGGGCTAAAAACATCCGACTACTCTTCTACAAGCAGCCGTCCTAATAATATAAAAACAAAGATTAACTCAATATACTTATGTATTCCTGAGCTTTTACATTGCTGTGAGTACCAGATATATGCCATCATCTAAATTTTAGACTACTAAGCCTTGGATGCAAATTGCCTGGGAATAGAAATGGGGACTGAATAGTAGTTGCACACACACACACACAAAAAAGTAATCCAGCAAATGAACCCTACAGATCTGTTCCAGAGCAGGGCACAGGAAAAGAGAAAAGTGAAGTAAAATGGGAAGAGGAATGGGAAGAAAAGGATTCCTGGAATTATTTGATAAGCATTATGGGTCTCTTCTCCCTTAGGAATGGATACCTCACATTTTCATTTATTAACATACAGTCTTATTTGCTAAAAGCTTTTGCCTGTGCTTCCCTGTTACATACTTTGTAAATAGAAATGTACCACTTAACTGTTAGAAGTCTCATACTTAACATAATTGAACAGAATAGCAGAAGAAACAAAGGAAAAAAAGGAAACATGATCATTTACCAAATGCATCTGTGCTGCAGATAAGAATCTCGTTTTCTCTTACAGTTACACATATTCTGCATTGCTTTATTGCCATAAGCAAAATGGAAATAATGAGAAGGTGAAGAAAAGTTACTGGCAGTGATCAGACTCTGAAGTACAAGAGGTGTTATCAACATCACACCTGTTCCACAGGGCAGAGTATTTTAATATTAAAAGAATGATTCACTAGCTCTGTGAGCTTTATTCTTTTGTATTTTTCCCCTCACCAATATGGCTATTCAAATTCCATTTGCAGTGACCTTTGTTAAAAGGAGTTTCTGTATCCTGCTAACTGTTCAAAATAATACCTACTGAGGATTAGCCACTGTTACAGACTTTGAATCCAAGTCTGCTGGGTTTAAAGAGCTCTCTCATTTCTCTGTCTTTTGTCATGGTATGAAGTTATTTTTCTGGCAGTGAAGGATGTAATATCTACTGAGAGATTCAAATACATTGAGCAAGATCTGCAGTTAGTCAAATCTTAACCCTTTTCCCCTTTTCCAAGTGTGTTCCCTTCAAAACTACACAAGTTTTTGTTTGCGTTACCTGGCCATTGTTCTCACTGTGAGACCATTTATGTGTTCCATTTTAACTCACAGCACAATGGCCGTATCATTATAAGGACTGCAAAGACTATTCCAAGGTAGCATCATCCCATTTGTTTCAAAATAGGATGAAGCACAGAGACAAAATTGATCCCAGGCACAAATGCTTTCGTGATACTCAAATTAAGAGCGTGACCTTTCTCCTTGTACCTTTCCTTGCCCTCTGCACAGCTCCCTCCTAGCTTAAACCTACCTGGCTTCATCGGCTGCCTGGAACTGGCTACCCTGAACGATGATGTGATCAGCCTATACAACTTCAAGCACGTCTATAACATCGACACCACCACAACGCCACCTTGTGCCAGGTAGGGGACAGTCCCACCGTCACGCTGCTGCTCTGGTTTGTTGCAAGTGCCAGTCCCGGTGGTTCATTCCTGGTTTAGATTACAAACGTGAAGGTGATACTGCGTTGTCCAGAAGGAACTCGGTCACTTTTAACTCCTAGATGTGTCAACAATTTATGTATGTGGGAGATGGACTCGATGGTCCTCACGGGTACTCAAGATACTCTATGATTTGCTGCTGTCTCCATTAACTATCTCACAACCTTGCTCGTGCCTTCAAAAGGGAAACTGCCGTGTTAGCTGGGGCATGGTCCGGGCTCCCTCCTTATCCCCGCTGCTTGCCTAGGACAGGACTGCTCCTGACTCGAATCCTGTTGCTGCAAGCAATACAGCCCCAGCCCGTTAGCTCCAGTGGGCCTGGCAAACCTGAGTGCAGTCCCACCACCAGCTAGCAAAGCTCGTACAGAAGTTATCTTAACTTAAACCCACAACAGAAATTCCTCAGATAAGCCATTCACAAACTGGGAAATGCAGTCCCTAAAGTAGAAGTGAACATCAACCGCAGCATTCATTTAGCACAGACATAGCAGGCGTTTTGTTCATACAACAGGCAGCAACAGTAGAATCTCTCTATACAAAGGACAGGAGAGAAACTTGCAGCTCTCACTGGGAAGAAACGCAGGAGGTGTTGGGACAGAGCAAAGGATTGCTTCCCACACCACTCCCACAGGGAGCACAAACTGCTGCTCTCCAGGACAGTGCATGGAGGCTGCTCTTGGGCTGCCCGGCAGAGCCCATGCTCAGCTAAAGGCCTCAGAGAATTCAAATGGGTTTCTGCACAAACCGGGCAAGCTCTCAATAGAAATATGTATGTATCCTTACAATGAGGAGGTGTTGTGGGCCTGCCACTTCACAAGGATGAGCAAAGAATTTTCCTGTCCTCTACATACCACAGAGGATAAAAGCACAATGTAATGATGAAGGAGTTAGATACACCTTCAAAGCTACACACTATTTTTCAGAAAAAATTCCCAGAAAGAATTTGAAAGGAAGTCATCAGTCTCACTGCTGCCAGGAAGAAGCAACAGTTCAGAACAATTATTTCAAGAAAGTATTTTAATTGTAAAAAATTTAGATTTTCCCAAATTAAAATGGGGATATGCCAAGTATTACTTCCCTGTTTGTTTTTTCATAGAAATAAGTTGGCTTTCACTCAGAGCCGGGCTGTGAGCTATTTCTTTGATGGCTCTGGCTATGCCTTGGCAAGAAACATTGAGAGAAGGGGAAGATTCAGCCAGGTGACTCGGTTTGACATAGAAGTTCGAACGCCTACGGACAATGGATTGATCCTGCTGATGATTAATGGGGTGAGTACCAAATCCTGCTGGTACCCTTTATCACAAGTTCCCCAGTACTTACAATACCATGGAAAATCCAAAATGCTTATGTCCTTACATTTAACTTCTGGAAAGAGGAAATACTTCATGTTTGGCTGGTGCATGTATACATTAGGAGGGAACCGGAACTGGCTCCGCAAGGCCGCAGGAAGCCAAGGCCCTGAGTCAGACTCTGCTCTCATCCACAGACAGGCAGGACTTCGGACCGTTCATAGCCTTGTGATGACACTTTTGAGAGAAACTCCAGTTAAGCCCAATAGTTGCACCTTCATTTAAATGTGAATGCACAATCAAAGCAATAGGAAATTTCTGGGAAGTAACTCCCATAAAGCAGCCACTTTGTGGTAGCTGCCACTTTATAACTGTGTCTCAGGATGTACTAGAGTTAAATGTTTATTTAAGTTACTGAAAATAGAAAGTAGTCCAAGTAAAAAGGCTTGATCCAAATATCAGCAGCTTTTCAGAAATTTGAGGGTGTTGCAAATTTTGTAAGGGTTTGAAGAAAGTAGATTCCACATGCAAATATCCTCTGAAGACAAGCTCAGATTTTTTTTGTCTTTGGGCGTCTCCACATGAAGCTCCCAATTCCTGTGTGGATTACAACTTGGTAAAGCCACAGAAAACATTTTACTATGTAGATGCAGTCCACAGACATACATTTGTCTAGACACCTACATGTACCACTGCATTGAGCATTCAGAAGAGAAAAAATCCACCCTCATTAGAAGAGCTGCTCTCTAGTATTTGCCCTTAGGGTAACTTCCAAAGGAGAGTTGTGGGAGCCATTTGCTCTGCAGCATAGCATGCCACCACTAACCTTCGCTCTTAGGAGGTTTTGGATTAAGCAACTGCTGTTAAAAGTTTAACAGCCTCTATTGCAGATCTGTCATTTTTCTTCCAAGCAAAAGTGCCCAGAAGTTTGTCAGAGATGTATGCACTTTGTGTGTTACGGTGGAAACTGCAATCAAGTTGGATGTTAACTGTGTAAGACCATGCCTGCTCACAGGCACTTTTAGAAAGACTGTGGAAGCCAGCCCATTATTCAGCTCTGCTAAGACAGCTCATAAATATATTGAATGTAATCCCTGTTTCATTTTCAAGTCTAAACTGTTCAAAACAAACCCAAGCTGCAGTTTCATTTAAAAGCGCTAGATTAAAACATACTTTTACTACTTTAAGCAATGACTTCCGAAGGTGGACTCATTTGTGTCAGAGACAGCAGTTCTTGACCTGCAGTAGTTTTTTGACAATTATTGTTCCCATGTTTCCATTAGGCACGGGAACAACAGCATGAACACTAGGAGAGAAGACAAACATCAGCATTAGAAGCATTAACCCAGATGCACAGTTGCTATAAACTGTCCTTTTTGCTTCTTTATGTTCAGTTTTGGAACAAGACTAATTCTATGGTACAGACATTCATTTCAAGCACTCCCTAAAGATTTTTCTAAGGTAGAGCTCCCGTTTATAAAGTTTAGATCACCCAGCCACAGAACAGAAGCCAAAGCATGAAGCAGGAATAGTCAGGAAATCCAGAAACCAAATACACAGTAAATACACTCTAGCTATTGCTCAGCCTTCAGTAAATACATCAGTGCTGATCAGGGCTGTGAAAAGATATAATCCCAAACTATTATAGCCATTGTGGCAGAAGCTGCTAATGCAGATACAGTCATTCTATCACAACATTGCTTTTACCAGTATAACATCTTTCATTTGTGGCATGTGGTATTACTTGACAGTAAACAGATGTGTTTGCATTAGGAATACTTTGCTAGTAAAGAATATTGACATTACTGTGCTACCAAATACTATTCCTGCAGGGAAACAGTTCACCAAGTCTTCAAATAAGTGCCATTTATCAATTATGTGTGTATGTGTATATATACACATATATTATATATATATATAAAAGTAATCCAGAAACTGCGTTATAGTTTAGTGAATAAAAATACCTTATCCCAGCATGCTTTTCACAATGTCAGACACTCTCATAAGACTGCTTTTTTTTTTTTTAATTGCTGCCACAAGCATAGTGCTTTTCTGACTGCTGTTTTATTTTATACAGAGTATGTTCTTCAGTCTAGAGATGCACAATGGTTTCTTGTACCTCCGCTATGACTTCGGCTTCAGCACCGGCCCTGTGCTGCTAGAGGACTCCATGAAGAAAGCTCAGATTAACGACGCTAAATTTCATGAGGTAGAGATGCAGTTACAACCACAGCCATTTGACCAACTATCCCAGCATATCCAAAGCAGCAATAATTTGCTCCAACACCAATGAAAGGAGCAAAAGGATAAGGGGCCAGGTGGTGATGCAGTAGAGTGGGCAGAAGAGTAAAGTGCATGCCCACCTTGCATGTGAAAGAGCACATCCAAGTCCCACCACTACTGAGAGGTAGAAAGAGAAGGCTCTCCCTGCCTCCTGGTAAATCAGTGCTTGTGGACAGATTCTGCATATTACTAGCCAAGGACAGGACAGTTCACATGGGAGAAAAAGCGTTATTAATTCAAAATGAAATTATATCCAGGACAACTATATACTTCAAATATACAACTCTCCTCAACTAAAAACATGCCATTATGTTATCTTGACCACCTTAGTTGTTATTCATAGTATTACAAAAAGTATTGCATTTCTCATTTCAGTTGAAGGGAGAATTAATTTGGTAGTAGTCTTTTATATATGTATAGTATTTTAGGGACTTTGGTAGATCTAAAATGTCTACTTGTATTTGGTCTAAGAGAATTTGTTTTAAGCCAGTGTAGCTGTGACAGTGACAGCAGCAAATCCCCCTCAGTGGCTTCTTTCTCCTGCAATTTACTTGACATAAATTCAAAGTCTGATTCCTGATCCACAACTACAGCTACAGTTCTGTTCAACATGCTTAAGCAGAGCACAATTAAGCTTTTTATGCTTTGACAATGAAATAAGTTTTTTAAGAAGTATCCTCTAACTTCTTGGATAAATCAAGAAAGCACTCTGAAGTTAATGGAGCTTATCCGTTTGCCACAGAGTAGAACTTAACATGGAGCACTTATATGTAGATTTATTCATAAGTGAAATATCCAGGGTTTTCAGTCATCAGAGAAATTGTGACATCAAAATAAGCTCTCTACTAGTAATTGTTGTCAGCCTCTCCTGATTCACAAACAACACTTTTAATATATGGGAGGAACCTTTCAAACAGAAAGATATAAAGATGCAATCAATTTTGCAAAATCACCATGGCAACTGACAAAAGATGACATTTTGAACACTTTCAAGCACACGTTTCTCTTTTCAGATTTCTATTATATATCACAATTCTAAGAAGATGATCTTGGTAGTAGACAGGCGACATATAAAAAGTGTGGACAATGAAAGAACAGCAATGCCGTTCACAGACATCTACATTGGAGGAGCGCCTGCTGAGATCTTGCACTCCAGGTTGGTTTACAACTGGGATTCAATCACTATCTTTAAGTAATCACCATATTTAAGTTACGTTATATGACCTGTGCCAAAGGGCTTAAAATAAAACACATTTCCCAGCCTCAACACCTTATGTAAAACAACCCCTCAGACGCTCTTCTAAGTGTCTCTCAGAGCTCTGAAGTACCAAGGATTAGGCTTTATCCAGCACAAGCAAATTCTGCTGAAACTGGTCTAGTTTTAGTAAGGGTAACAGAAACTGTTACCTTCTTAAAACAAAAAGGCATTTTCAAAGAACACATGAATATATAGAAACTGCATTTTCAAACCTAAAGATGATATTTTTCCTACTACACACTTCAGTTCTGATCCGTCTCAAGTTCTCTCTAGACCCAAATCAGCTGGCTCTGCGTAGGCGTGGGAAGAAAAGAAAAAGTCTCATTTTCCCATCGTACCATTTGACAGAAGCCAAGTTTAATCTCAGTAGACTGTATAACTCTCATTTCCTGCAGTGGGAATCTGCTAGACGAGGGTCACGCTCTGGGAGAGCAGACTGGCTGCTTGATGAAGGGTACGCTCTTCTGACAGGCAATATTCATTCCTGGGGTCAGATAGCAAGGCCAGTATTTTCAGAAGGGCTCCAGCTGCTGTTTCAAGTGTCACAACTGTTAACAGAAATACCATCTCTCTTTAAAATATCCTCTATGTAAAAAAAAAAAAAAAAAAAAAAAAAAAAAGGAAGATAGCAAAAGTTGCACAATAGTTTCTAGGAATTAGTGATAAATCTCCTGAAATCTTATTTTGTTGTCAGGAGAGCCTGTTGAATCGATAAATAATGTCTGAGATATAAAATACCTACAGATTAAGCTTTTAAGATGGGAACAAACTTCATGTAAAGGAAAATGATGCCTTTCAAGCCCATGTAATTATTTGAACATGCAAACAAAACGGTGGGCAAGGGAGAAACAGAGTATATAATTTATCTGGCCTTTCAAATAGTTCTTTACAAAGGTCTGTCATAAGGGGCTATTAAGAAAACTACTGGGGTGGAGAGGGGAAAGGCTGCAGTGGATTAGAAAGCAGCTGGGAAAGAAAAAATAAGACATAGTAGTAACTGTTCAATTTTCACAGTATGAAAAGTCTACAGCACATGCCCAAACGATCTCTAGTGGGGCTGGTATTAAATACATTAATGATCTAGAAACAAAGGACAAAAGGATGGTGAAAATTACTTTGGTTAATCAAGCCTAGAGAACATTGAAAAAGCCCAGAAGGACCTAGAAATCTAGGCAATTAAGCAGCTCAATGGCAGATGAGACTTGTTCACAAATGTGGGATACAAGATGAATCACATAAATTATGCCCACAGTTTTCTGAGTGAATTGTGGTTATTCTGCAAAACAGCTGGAAGGTACTATCAAAGCAGGAAAAGTAGCATCCAAATAAACAAGTTGTTTCAGAAAAAATCCATAGGCATTGTAAAAATATGATCGGTTATAATATTGAAAAATGTATACAGAAATTATTTAAGGGGAGCTACACCTTTGTCTTTGATATTGTACTCAGCTTTGGTTGTCATGACAAGGTAGAAAGCAAAAAGTACGGTCCAAATTTGGTGACATCATTCCATCAGGAGCATAAGTCGGTATTAGAATTGTATCATCTACTGATGATCTACTACTATCTCTCTACTACTACTGCTATCTACTACTGATACTTACACTTCCTTTTTCTAGACAGACTTACATTTAACTGACATTGGGGGGCAGCAGCAGGGGGGGAAACTAGCTCTAGTCTTGGAGGAGGAGTTTAATATTCTTTCAAAGCAGTGTATTTTCATTCATTTCAACAGCACTTTCCGCTGTCAATTGCCTTTTTTCCCAAATAAATCAGTCTGGAAGTACCACTATATGTTATTTTTCTCCCACCTCAGTCACCGCATAAAGCAGAAAGCTAAGGGGAGGTAGGAGCACTGGGCCCTGGGAGCTGTTAAGAAAAAAACTCAGAAGCCTTTCTTTGGATTAAAGCCTCTTCTCTATAGTTCTTGTTGCTCCTAGAAAATGTTAAGTTAATGGCATTTAACAGAAAGACATATTTGTGGCATCCAGTCACATGGTCAATCAGAGTACAGCCTTAACTGGTTGACTGATACCCCACACTTTGATCCAAATCCCAGTGAGGATGGCAGGAGCTTTCCTGTTGATTTTGCTTTCCTGCCGACTTCACTGAGGAGCAGATTAAGCCCCTACAGTGCTCCTCCTCTCACCATATTTCAGACATGTACATGTACATCTGCACTGCTTCACCTGATGGTCCATTTTTGCCAATGTAGAAAAATAAGCATTTCCAGAGCCCGATTCACCTATCCTGTTTCCAATGCCTACCTTACAATAAGATAACTCAGACAACTAGCACAGAAGCAGATGTCAACACTGTCAGTATTATCTCATGTGAGATGAGAAGAATCCCACTGCTAAGGTACATCCTGTCAAAAGAACAAAGACTGTCTACAGGTAGCCAGGTCAAAACTCCAGATTTCACATTCACTCGTTCAGTGTATTTGTTCCCTAGTTATCGCCTGGACTGGTACCCAGTAGCTCCTATGTCATTGCCTTGCCCTGTCACAGCCCCTCTGTGATTTTAGGAAAATTACTTCTTCTTCATGTACCTTGAGTATTGTGAGGATAAATCCAATTGTATTGGAGCAGTGAGTAGGAGCAGTTGGATACATTGCTGTTCTATCTACCTCAAATTTGACGTAAAAATGACCCTGGAAGCCCACCTACTGCTCTCATTTACAATTATGTAAACCCACTCATCAGCAAGTAGAATTTACTCTTACTTCCCTGACCTCTGTTACTATTGTTTGTTAAGAAATAAAGATCTATTTGCTTCCAAAGGCAAGAATGGAGCTTGCTAGTAAAAGCAAGACAGGAAAACTAAACCAAAACTTCTCTAAAATGATAAAAAATTGAGATAGAAATCCATTGATTGCCACTGTAAGTGGGTAGAAATACATTTTAAGATAAGTCTTTTCATTTCAGCAGCTATTTTTATCTTTTTAAAGTTGCACTATATGGATGTCCTCTCTGAACTCTCACATATTTCTCCCCACAACATTTATTACCACTGGTGAATCTTGACTTTTCGAAACACATAATGTGGTTAATTAGTTGTTTTACATAAAGATGCAGGAATTGTGCACTACTGAGGCAAATGATTAAGGCTCTTCCAAGTTTTTTAGAACACCTTGGCGATAAAAGTCTGTTCAGAAGGGCAAGGCCTGTCTAACTGCAGCTTGTTTGGCATTGTTTTCCAACAGCATTAGCTCACATCTGGCAGGAATTATTGGCTTTAAAGGCTGCATGAAGGGTTTCCAGTTCCAAAAGAAGGATTTCAACTTGTTAGAAGAACCAGGAACCCTGGGAATCAGCTATGGGTGTCCAGAGGATTCACTGGTAAGCATAACATCATTTGTGAGATAACAACAAAATTTTGGCAATGGATACAGCTGTGAGCTTGAGTTTTACTCCAAACAACAGAAAGAAAGTCTTCAACCAAGGAAATGACAATGCATTCATTGACTGACAGGGGTCGGGTGTGTGTGTTAAGTCTGATGACATACTACCCAACTTTCACCCTGAATTACAGCACAAGGTGTTTCACTTGATATTCTTATCATATGTGAGACTGCAATGTGAAAGCTGGATCTGAAATAAATTGTGTGCTGTATTCTGAAAGGAAATATTCCAACATAATTTGTTTTTTCTTCAAGAAACAAAGAAAATTGTCCTCGCGTGCATCCTAATACAGATGTATGAAATGAAAAAGACGGCAAGATATTCACCCTTCAAATAAGTCCTCTCCTTACGTCAGGCCAGCTCTTCCTCTGTGATGCACAAACCAACTGCACCAGTATTAACATTGAGAAAACTGCCGTTTCATTTCTGATCCCTTCCATCATTATTCATTTGTCCATTACAATGCAAGGCTGGTAAATCTAAACAGTGTTTGTGGTCTTTATCCTACGGCCATGTCTTTCCAAAGCCATACTGCGAACCTCTGAAGATGAAGAAGGCTACCATCTGTAGAACTCATCACACAATCTCACCCTCTGTCAACAAGGAAGCTAGCTGCAGTTTGTCCTACCTCAGACCCAGTTTTACTCCTGAGACTCAGAGGGTTATAGGCCACCACGTCCAACACCCCACCACCCCGCCCCAGCACTCAGCGCAGCACGCAAACTAATATATCACATGCTGGGATGGGGACAGTGCCACACAGCTCAGACAGAGGCTTGAGTTCCCTCTGCTTCTCGTCTTCATGCTCACTAGCATCACCAGACTTAGGATGAAGCCAAGAATCTCAGGAAACCGAGAACAATTTGGCTTACACTGTCTAAAATGGCTGCACTTTCTTGAGATTTTCACAGCATGCAAGGGAAAGCCTATATAAATTAGGCTAAGACACGCAGGAAAAATTGAAGGTTTTATAGAACTGAACTGGCTGCATCTTTAAAACCAAAGAAAAAGCCTCATTCTTTTTATGATTTGAATGTCTTCTGAGTTTTACTTTTGATTTTTTTTTTTATTTAATACACAGATGTCCCGCAAAGCATATTTCAATGGAGAGAGCTTCATTGGGTCAAGCCAAAAAATGTCCCTCTTTAGTGAATTTGAAGGAGGCTTTAATTTCCGGACATTGCAACCCAATGGGCTGCTGTTTTACTATTCTGAAGGAGTGAGTATCTATTTCTTTACAGTTTGTTTTATTTTATCTTTGCATTGTTTCCCAGGAGAATACTAGGGGAATAATACAATTTCTCACTGCAATACAGAAGCATTCATTGATGACCTCATTTTCACAGTTTGCATTTGACCTACAGATGAAAACCAGCACTGCTTAGACATTATTTTCATGCTGAGAAGAGGATTTGATCGTATGCCTAGAATTAACATGCATCCGTTTGTGGTCAGTAAAGTCCTTAGGGCAGAAATGCACCGTGGATCTTGCCATGCTCAGCAGCATTGCAATCCCTATTTGGACCTATAGGTGCTACCAAAGTACAAATAATATTAAGGGCCTGACATTTTCCATCCAGAGACCATCCCCTAGAAGCAAAGACAAAGCCTGTTTGAATTACTGGGGCGGTATTTTGAGCACTGCTGAGCTGACAGAAATGTCAGAAAGCTGCCTATAGTCCCAGGCGGTATTTAGACTTCCATGTGTGACTGGGAAAAGCTGCACTTGAGAATGGCTCCTTGCAGCTATGGGAAGCCAGGCTGCACTAAATGCCCCCTCAGAGGTGTGACATGGGCAGATATATGGACTTGCACTTCCAAAATGTTGTGTGAACCAGAGCAATTCCAAGATCCTGCAGGCTCAGACTGACATCTGCAGCAAGCACGAGCTCAGATGACAGAACATTTGCAACCGCCTCCAAATGTCTGTTCTGCCATACTTGCAGAAGATGATCAGCAGTGCAGCTGTATGACACTGATAACCACTCCTGAACTTTTACAATTTACAGCTTGGAGTATTACCTTAAATTGAAATCAGTACCCATGTCAGTTATCCGCATCGTTTGCGTAAATGAGGCCTTACACACACCACTTCTGGTTTTAACTTAAAAGCTCTAATCCTCTGAGGTGCCAAGTGCCCTACTTAACCAATGGAAGTTCAGCTATTTAGCACTTGACAGAACGAGACAGGATGATTCCTGCGAGTGCACAGTGGCAGTCCTTGCTCTAATGGAACAGACAATATTCCTGCTATGTGGCATGGTGATCTCGTATGCCTGACCCAGATAGCAGATCTTATCTCTGAGATATTTTGAGTGATCTGATCAGAGGGAATTAGGAAAAGAAAAAAATGTATTAGACTTACGACATCAGGAATCTTGCAGTAACAGCTGCTCTATACAGTATCGGGGTACCAGAAACACAAATGAAATGTAAACATCATACAGCCGTGCTAGATGGAAGGAGCTCATATGACGGATACATGAGACATAATCAGGAGCAGAATTCTCAGAATTCAGGCTTAAAAACCAGCAAGAATATCAGTTCTAATGAGATCATCCCCTGTTTTGCTTCTCAGTATACCTTTCTGCAAATAAAGCACAAATGGGGAAAACAGCAGGAAGGGAAATAAATACAACAGGAAAATGCACAGAACTGTTAATTTTTCTGTGTTACCCTTGCTTACGAAGATGGGTTTTTTCTGTGTTCCAGTCAGATGTATTATCCATCTCTATGGACAGAGGTGCTGTGGTTTTAAATGCAAGTGGAACCAAAATTCAATCACCAGACCGAAATTACAATGATGGAAAAACCCACTTCATCATTACTTCTGTCACCCCAGAAAGGTAAAGCTGTCCAGCATCTTTTATTCCCTAACTTTAGAATATAAATATTTCTTGTAAAGCACATTATCATTCAATATTCACTTTCAAAGTGATGTTTAAGTGGGGGGTTTTAAGTGATGTTTTTAACTGATCAATTCAGCTAAAAAAATACAAAGCCAAAAATCTATGTGATTGAAAACTGGCCAGCTTGGCCTGAGCATGAGATGGTGGGAATTTTTAGTAAAACTAAAACAATAGTTTTTCTGAAAGCTTAGTCCTTTTTTGTCCTCAGGTATGAAAGCAGTTTAATATAATTTAAGACTAGCATGAGATTAATTTTTCAGCAGGGTTGATTGTTGTGATTTGTCAAAGCAATCCCAAATTGACCCTGAAGTAAGTAATTGAGGCATCTTCGCAAAAAGCATTCCTTTGGGATATACACAATAGAACATGTTCAAAATGTTTTTAGTACTGACAGACACAAATGTAAGATTAAATACAGCAGTAGGGAATAAGTCTTTCTGTGTGCTTCTTAAAAAACCTGAAAGCATTGTTTTATTCGTATGTTTTACTGTTTTTTTCTATATTTAAAATTTTCTTAGAAGGTCAAATAATCAAAGCAACTTTCTTCAAGAATCTTGCCTATGCAGACACAACCAGGTCATTCTCAGTTTTCTAATGGAAATGGAGGTTTGTACCTATGACTTCTGACACCCAAGAAACATAGTTTGAAAAGCTGAAGGTGCAAAAAGGTGCCTTGGAATAGCCTTGGGGACTGTCATGTTTCCCTGAGTGTGCTGAATTATGAACTTGCCAAACAAAATCAGTGTCTGATGCTTTAGTTACACTCAGTTTCTTATTAAAGGAATAGAATCCTTCCTGACTTCTGCAGCAATTAATGTGTTGCAAAATGAGATTAGCTAAAAAACATTGTGTAAGCTCAAACATCAGTGTTCTGTGATGAAAGAGAAGGAAAAGGGATAGGGGCAAAAAGAAAAAGGATTAGCATGTGCTTAGATCTTATTTTACCCAAATGGTGGCTCCATCCATTTATTAGCAAGCCTTAGTTTGTGTATCTTCACTGAATGGACTGTATTTTTTGACTTCATAATTAACCCCAGGATATTATGAAATCCACGGGCCTCTGGACTCAACTTTCCCAGTGGAGCGTACTGCTACTTGTTGCACAGCTGGAAGCAAGAAGGTCTTCTCATGACTTTGAGCACTACTATTCAGTGATGTATACACACTGAGCGGAGCATTTTGGGTGTGTGTAATAGGCTGTCTAACCACTGGCATTGATGTTTCCAAAACTAGCCTACAAAATGGATGCTTTGCCTTTGTAGATATGAGCTGACTGTTGATGACAAGAAACTAAACAAGAAGAACCCAGCAAAAGACAGAGCAGGGAAAAGCCCGGACAGCGTCAAGAAGTTTTATTTTGGTGGCTCTCCCTTCAGAACACAGCAAGCCAATTTCACTGGCTGCATAAGCAACGCGTACTTCACTAGGTGTGTAGCATCCTCCCAAATGCATCACCAGACAGTCGCTGCCTGACAGCTTGAATAGTAGCTCAAGAGAACTGATTTATTGTCACAATAAAAATCCCTGTCTCATTTTGTGAGACTAGACGGTATGTGTGAATAAGTTTCTTACCTTATTTGCCATGGAATATGTTGGCACAAATCTGCTAGGTTAAGATATTGTTAAAGTGAGAATAACTTAATGTAAATCAGCTTTCAGTACTGCACCTGCTAATGCTGCTGATGCAATGTATAATTTGCATAGCTGTAATTTACATTTATATTATGTAACTTTCATCTCTGCCTTTGAAACAAAATGGTATTAAGGCATCTCACAGAAGCTGGGGAATTTAGGAGTTTGGTCATGCGAAAATGGTCAGAATTTGTTGACCTTAATAGCTTTATGAAATGTTCTTATATAGAAGATTTTAAAGTGAATTTGATGCTGCAGATTGATACTGTCTGCTTATGCAAGCATGGATACAACAGGTAGAGGTAGTATACGCTGCCTGCATTACCCAAACATTGAATGATAAATCTGTACTTTTATCCGTGATCCAAGAATGAAAAAAAGCCTATCCAAACATCATTTAAACTATAAATGTAAAATTCTGTGATTTTTATGAAGACAATTCCAACACTTGGAAAAAAGCTGTTCTTGTCATCCCCTCTTTGAAACACAGGTTGGATCGAGAGGTTGAAGTGGAAGATTTCCAGCAGTACTCTGAGAAAGTTCAGACTTCTTTGTATGGATGCCCTGTTGAATCTCCTCCAGTTGCTCTTCTCCACAAGAAAGGAAAAAACTCGTCAAAAGCCAAAGGAAACCGTAATAAAAAGGTTTGGTACAAATTGCCCCAGTACCACCCTAGAGTTTTCCAAAGTTGATACATACCATGCCATGATTGGGAATTCTCCAAATCATGGATCCAAAATGTACCACATGAAGACTTTTTCAGATACATGAAGGAAAGGATCCTGTTCCTTTACATATCCCATCCCTGCAAATGACAACCTATCCAGCCTACACTTGCATCATTCTCTCTTGCTAGAACTGTAAAACAAAATTTATTACATCTTCAAAAAAGTACTGCAGAAACAAGCCCTCTTGACTTCTATATCCTAAAGGCAGTAAGCTTGCTTCTGTTCTCAGCTGGTTCTGTCTGGCTCTCTCTACTGGGTACAATCAGCACGCATTAATATAAATGTGAAAAAAAAAGAAACCTTCTTCCAGTATGCAGAACTTTTAGCCCAAGCATGTCCTCTTATGCCTACAGTATAGCTGATATCATTAAAAGCAGAGAGAAAAAGATTCAATTAGGAAAACTGCAAAAGAATGGAATTGTCATTATGTTAGCTACACAAGTATTCTGTTTATCCCTTCTTCTGCCCTAAATCAGCATCTATAGTAGATCTGTTCAAGGCAAATTTGACTTGGAACCATTCCTGGTATTTTTGTAAGGAAAAAATATATTACTAGCTTAGATAGAAATTATACCGTTACTTTATTACGTCCCATCTTAGTTAAAATTTCTGGTTAATGGTTCTCTTTCTGTGAAGGTGGAAAGAGATAAAGACAAGATTTCACAGCCTTCAACTGGCCTCAAAAAACTGTATCAAGAAGTGAATATGCAAAGAGACCCTCAGTGCCACTTGCCCATGAATCCCAAGGCAACCGAACATGCGTATCAGTTTGGAGGAACAGCAAACAGCCGGCAAGAATTTGATCACATACCAAAGGATTTCAGTCAAAGGTAAAGGGACCTTAGAAATAAAAATTAAATATACTGAGGAGGAGAAACATGTATTTCAAATATAAAAAAGGACAGATTTCTGATGTTACCCTGGCTTTTCCCTTTATATCTTAGGCCAATTTTTGTATAAAGCATGTTGTTAGGATATATTAAAGGGTGTTTCAGTTGAGTAACAGCAATAAATACAATGTGTTTCCAGTTACATCCCTCTTGTGGAGTCTTCATCTGCATTGTATATTAACAAAATGTGTCTCCTTGCCTATTTGTATGAAGACTCTGAGGATGTTAGTTCTATACAAGCAATGCTCCTTTGGTCTGTTTATACAAGAAGCAATGTCATCAGAGCACAGCTGGAAAAGAACATGACAGTTCACCAAGAAATTAAGCAGTTATATGTTGAGTGGACCTTGTCAGCTGTTTAATGGTTAGGAATCTACACAGTGCAGTAGGACATAAAGCTATGAAAAACATCTCCAATTCAAGCCATAATGGAAATTCAAGTAATTAATAATGAGTCCAGATATTGTGGACATTTAATTCTCAGGCTCCCACAGAATATGCCATATGGTATGTTATGACCAACAAAGGATTTTGGTTTAATACTTTCCATGAAAGACTATAAATTAAACAATGCAGCACTTCCTGGAAGCATACCAGACTACTAACCCAGAAAAGAAGAGTGCTATTTCCTGACTTAAATGAAAAAAAACATTACATTCATTTTAATTCAATAGTGTTTTACTTAGGACAGTCCTGATGGTGCCCACATGAAGAAGGAAAACACAAACTCTAATGTCTCTTCACCTGTACAAGACATACTTGTTTTACAACTGTTATTACAGCTTCATCATTGCATTTAAAAAATGCACAGTACTTGTGGTGTTTTAAAACAACCGATATTGGCAAGGGCTTAAGTGTGTGTGGAACGTATACACACATGCAATGAGGAATGTATAGATCCTTCAGGCAATACAAAGAATGGAAGCTAGGCTAGTTCCCTGACATGAGAAGCAGGAGTACTCAGTTCTGGCACTGTGCTACACCAGTATAGCTTTGACATTTTTTAGACCCAAAGTAATAATACCAGTCACTCAAGAAATCTTCACTGTTGACGATGTCAAACTAAGTCAGTATAACTTGCCATGTTGTCTTGGACTTCAGAAGGAACTAAAAGGAAGGAGAAGCTTTGCTGAAATAACATGAAAGATTTGTGAACTGTTGGGCCACCATGCCATCAAGTTAAAAAGTCCCCCAACATTGCTGTTCAAAAGGAATGGAAATGTAGTGTATATAGTGTCAGTTATTTGTGGTCTGTATTAATTTTATTAACTCCAGAAATTTTAGTTTTTGAAAACAATTTCCTTGCAAGGCAGCTTCTTCTCCAACTTTGACTTCTACTCCAAAAACCAGTATGGAATGTTTCTTAGAAACACCACTTCCATAAAGAAGATGTATATTCCTTTGGATGACAGGAAACTATCCGTTTTCCTTTACCTGCAGTTTGATTTAAGTCAATTAAATCTGCTCTAATTTTACTATTGTGTTTTTATGTGCCAGAGCTCAGTTCTCTATCAGTCTGAAAACTCACTCATCTCATGGAATGATTTTCTACGTCTCGGATCAAAAAGAGACCAACTTCATGGCCCTTTTTGTTGCTCATGGCCGACTCATTTTTATGTTTAATGCTGGTCATCAGAAGATAAGGATTAAGAGCCAAGAGAAATACAATGATGGCCTTTGGCACAATGTAAGTAAAAGAAAGCAATCATTATGATGGTACATGCTATCAAGGCTGCAGTAAAGACATTGCTGATACGATAGCTCAGGGATTTTTCATTCATGTGTTCATAACCACACGTATATGTTGAGAAACTTCTGTCAATATTTTTAAATCTTCCATGCAGCATTTATCAAGTCAATAACTAGGAACTGGAAAGTGAGTCTGTTATAAAAATCCAGCGATTCCCAACACTAATTGCTGAGCAGAAGTGATGGAAACAAGTAGAACAATGAGGCAATTAAGAGTTAAGTTACCTAGGCAAGGAAGGACTAAGATAATTTTCTTCAGCAAATTTCTTTGAAGTGCCTAAGCAAGGAGCACAGCCATCTTGGGCTCCGTCCATAGTCTATGAATATAAAAAGACAATTTTAGGGGTCAAGGTAAATTTCCCACTGTAGATATCTCTGTCTCCTCACTGACTACAGAGGAAGTCTACAGTTACTAAGTTCATAACTTGGGCACTTAAGTGTTTAAAGCAGGCTGGATGAATCTATAAAACTGGTGAAGGCCATGAAAATGCTAACAGTGATAGCACTGTAGCAATGAATCATATATGCTAATATCAGATGGGCAGATCCCAGGAGACCTGTGACACCTTGGTTATCTCTGCCTTATACACCAAAATGTAAGACAGACAGCAGTTTTACTATCTAGCCTTTGCATGAATATGAAAAGAGAGGGTTGTCCAGCAAAGAATACTGGCAGTTAATAAAACAGGCTTGTAGAGTATCACTCACAAGCTTTTCTTCTCAAACTTCTTGTCTTTTTCCACTGCACAAGTGTCCCCTCAACAAATGAAAGTAATCTTCCAAACTTTTCTCCTTCCTTTCTAGGTGATATTTATTAGAGGAAAAAATATTGGTCGCTTGATAATTGATGGTCTCCGAGTACTGGAAGAACCTTTCGGCGGTAATGCTAATACCTGGCAAGTCACTGAACCACTCTATATTGGGGGTGTAGCTCCCGGTAAAGCTGTAAAAAATATCCAGGTAAAGTAGACACCCATTACATCATCCCATACCTTTATGTACAGCTAATGCAAAAGCTGACTTCAGGCAAAAGCATACTATGATCTGAATCCTCAGCACACTGAGAAGCACACAGTTCAGTTCAAGGGGACAGCAAAGGTCCCACAGGTCTGGGCTCGCTGTAGCTGGACTAGACTTCAGTAGACTTGCAGCAGCAGCTCGAAAGCCAGTGGTCCCCGAGGAACAGAGAAATCCTAGTGACATCCAAGCTTACATGAGACAGGTAAAGTTAGGTGACATCTGTTTCACCCTAAGGTCTGAGATATAGATGAGTTTCAGAGAAATTTTAGTGTTGTCTTAGTATCTCTGTTTTAAGACAGTACCTAGAAATCAGGATTCTGCTCTACATCTTGGTGTTGAGGTATATGGAAAGGAATGTTAAAGCAAAAATTAACATAACCAAGTCTCTTTCAAGGTAATCTTTAGTGTTATGTCCCTAACAATAGATACACTAGTCAGAAAAAGTAGACCCCTGTCTTGCCTTGAGGGTATGAGGTATGTATAACACTGCCTTGCTCTAGTTGCACTTTGTTTCTCACAGTTCAGTAAGGGTTGTTTGAGAAACAACACAAGCTGGAGTTACCTTGAAGTCATCAGAGAGACAGGAGGCTACAAAAAGCATCTGTCCTGCTTCTCTTCTCTGGAAACTGTTTTTTAATTCAAAACTGATGCACCAGACAATCACAGCCTTACAGCTCATAAACAAGTACAAATAATGACAGAAGAGTTTATTTCCTTCCACAATCTCTTTATCTACTAATCACGCTTTTTCTTCCCCCTCAGATTAACTCTGTCTACAGTTTTAGTGGTTGTCTCAGCAATTTACAACTCAATGGAAGATCAATTACTTCAGCTTCGCAGACATTTAGTGTAACGCCTTGCTTTGAAGGCCCATCAGAAGCAGGAACATACTTTTCATCAGAAGGAGGATATGTCGTCCTTGGTAATAACGCTACTAAACAAATGTATCCCATAATAAGACTGTAGTGTTCACTGTGCTTCAGAATGGCATATTTCACTAAAGGATGTGGTAATTTCTGAGGCTGTGAGCCTCTGTAAGGATTATTAGATACAGATCATTATTGTGGTAAGCAGCTGATGTTGACAGGTCAAAATGTCATCATGGAACTTAACAAGTTGTTACATAAATACATTTATATGTATGTATTTCAAATAATTAGAATAATTTCACAGGGAAAACAGATTATAATATGGTAAAAATTATCATAGACATATAGAAGTCAACGTGGCTAATACCAAGTACACCAGCAAATGGTCATCCCTTAGTTTTTTAATTAATAAAACAGCATGTAATTCAAAAATCCTAAGGAAAGGCTTTCTGCATATCTGGATAATGAACAGCATGACAGAACACATCTTTTTTGTCATTTAGGCCTGCTGAGTTCGAGGAAGTGTTTTATGAGGGTTTTTTGGTCACATAGGCTCTGATCTGAACAGGAAAGGAAACTGCACAACCCTATTCATTGGCAACACCAAGAAGAATTAGACAGTGTTTCTAATTTGCTCCCTGGCCTGCCACCAGATTGCAAAAGGGAGTTTCTTCTACTGAATCATCAAAGCTCAAGTGAACTCCCACTCGCTGTATAAAGACTGCTGAATGTCTAGCAAATTGCACAATAAGAAACTGCCAAAAATACAGATAATTTACTTTCTGCTGTCCATTTCATTGCTAACAAATATTTTAAAACAAAATACATTTTTTTTAAATAATGAGAAAAATAAAGAAACCTTAGTACTCCAAGCAAACATAATCAAAAGTTGAAACGGATCACTGACAGCACACCATGCCATCTCTTCAAGTATGTGTACTGGCACATGTTTCAGTTGCTTTAAAGATAGTGTTGTCCCAAAGTGGAGTCGTTTACCCAGTGTGCAAGACGCCAATGTACACACAGATCAGAGGTATTGATTTGAATCATTTCTGCGCAGAGATGGGTGCTAGGTGGTAATCCACAAAGCTAACACACCAGACTACAAACTCTTTGAAATATTTATACAGTTCAAAACACAGAAATACACACCCTTAATTATAATTACTGGTTAGTACCTTATCTTAACAATTTCTGTTGGTTAGTACAGTCTCTCACTTTCATTTGAAGTTACAATGTCCTTTAACTGAAGTGCGCATGCTCCAGTACAGTGTAGGGGAGTAGTTCTGTTCAGTCTCTAATTGAGTTGGTGGTCGCAATCTCCCGCTGCCGCCTTTACCTTTCCCCCAGTTGCTGCAAATATTTGTTGACTTTGGGCCTCTTCCAGCAGCTATCTGGTTTTCAGCTGGTTTTGGTGCCCTCTGCTCTGTTAATATCAATCTTCCGTTCTTCTTCAATGGCACTTTCATTAGCCAGGCATTTATTGTTTATACAAAGCGTCCTGTTTCACAAGGCCTCACAACGTTTTTACAACTTTTTGCTTCTGCTTAGTGCGAAATTCTACCTTCTAACATATATTCTACCTTTTTAAAGTACATCAATAGGACAAATAAGTTCTCCCCTGGGCTCTGAATTTCTATTTTGATTTTGAATAAATGTCCAATTTCATCACTAACTCAGTACAAAAAAGAATGTTATTCTTTTTACCTCACAGATGAATCCTTCAGTTTAGGCCTGAAATTTGAAGTTGTTTTTGAAATACGTCCCCGGAGCAGCTCAGGAATTCTACTGCATGGTCACAGCGTGAATGGAGAGTACTTGAATATGCACATGAGAAATGGACAGGTATAATGAAGGTCACATTTCCTCCACTGCTTTTACTGGTTCCTCTCCTACCTACTTGGGCTCTGCTATATGCAGCTTTTGTCTTACAAATTTGCCATTAATCGATTCTTATTCCTCTCCTAAATATGTTAACTGCTTAGATTAGGCAACCCAGATATTTATTTTAAAATACAAAAAATAACACCTAAGACAAAGTCAGATCACTTTACTGGTACCAACTACAAATATTTAATGAGCAGTTGAAAAGAAGCAAGAGCACTGCCTCTTTGGTGCTGCTCTTTCATCCACACATTAAAAATGTGTAACGGTTACAAGTAAGGTAACTGTTGATGAAGTTTTATTTCTTGTTTGTTAAAAGAGAAGTCTGAGTTGTGCTCAGTCTCTTCTTCCTTTAACATATACATGTGTGATGCGGGGAGTGAGGGAAAGGGAGAGTTCTGATTGTCTTTTGGTCTGGTTTCTAGAGCCTCTGGATTTTTGTAAGGCTGTCAATTGAAAAAGGTTTGAAATGAACTTATTACATAGTTGTTGCTGTTGCTATTTTTGTTATTATGTTTATTACCAAAATCTGGGTCCCTTCATGCTACACATTGCAAACATGCAGTAATAGGTTGCAGTCTAACTGGACAAAACAAGCAAAGGTTTAGAGCCAGGGAAATTTTTTTTTTTTTTTTAACCTTGTTGCAGAAAAGAAATTCAGGGCATAGTCAAGAGGCTAAGCAGTGAGGATATTCTTTAACAACTGCAATGCACTACCCAGTATCTAACTGTCAACCAAAGTAGAAGGGCATTTCAGCGAGGCTGGCTGTACCTCAGTTAGAAATGCAACACCTGGCGAAACATGCTGTCACCTCTCGAACAGGAACCTACAGTAGAGTGACTGAGTGGACAGTTTAACATGGTGATTCATCCTAAAGCAGGTGTCTAATGTAGATGACTAAATAAGCTGTCATTCAGAGAATCAATCTTTCTATATTGACTACAGAGAGAACAGGTGCTTCATTACGCACCTAACTTTTGACAGCTGATTAGGTAAAATAAAGCCCCCTTTTACAGCTGTAGCTAGTCCTCGGTGACTTAACAAAGAAATTCTTAAAGCACACTGCATTGCTGTGTATCATGCCACACTTAAAGGTTACATCTATATACAACTGATCCAGCCTAGTACTTCTTATAAGGACCTGACGGAAAGTTTGCATGTCCAGAAACTTGTCTGTTTTTCCAACTGTATTAGTTGGTCTAACAAAAGATACTGCCTCACTTACTGCTTCAAACCTCACTTTCTGTATAATGCAATTCATAAACAAAATTCACCCTGGAAAAACAGCTCTTCCCCACTTGTCACTGCAACAGGTACGTCAATTACCTTCTTGATAAGCATCTGTGGTTTTTACCATTAACTATCTGCTCGCTTTGAACATGTTACCAAAGAGGGTGACTTACTAAGGAGCCACTTCCTCCCATGATTCTGTATTTGCTTTAATCACTCCTATAGATTTTGTCCAAGGGTGGATAAGAGAGAACATGAGGATCATTTCATTTTTGTTTGCTGGTGCCCTTGTGGAAAAAAAGTTTAAAAATTTCTTAGTTACAACTATACTGAAATAGAGATCCTCTAAAATTAAATATAAGTTGTTCCCTTGCAACGTTTTAAGTCAATGAGGTGTCAGCATTATCAGGGACAACTTAGACATTTGAAAAGCATGAGCGGCTGGACTCAGTGTTTTGAGTTCTCTGGCAGTCACCACTGGAAATCTTCTGCCCTGCAATACAGACACAATGCTGCTCTGCTGCTGCTGTAACATTTCCACGCAGAAAGATACTAATCTGTGTAACTAAAGCAGAGGTGCAAAATTCAGAATTAGGTTCACTTTCTAGCTCTGCCAGAGATTTGCTAGTAAGCTTGAACAAGTAACTTAAAAGCCATTCTTAAGTTCCCTATCTATTCCTTTCTCACATCTTGTCTGTTTGTTTATACTTGGGTTTTTCATGACTGTTTTCCTTATTAAGTGGCTAGCAAGATGCCAAAACATCATATGATGCCTCTAAACACTAATTTACCACACAGGAAATTATAGAGTAGCAGTACTACAAAATCTGAGTGAAATTAGCTGGGGTTGTTTTGTTTGTGGTTTTTTTTTTTTTTTTTTTTTTTTTAAACTTTCCATTCACCTCATTTATATACTCCTCAAAAAGAGGGGGCAGAGAGCATACCAATTATGTAATCTTACAAACAATGAAAAACTAAAATTTTTATTCCACTTCTAGACTTCATGGATATGTTCTAGCACAACGTGAAGATAGGATGTATATCTTTTAAGACAGACACTTGATATAACTGATCATTTACCTAAACTAGTTAATTTTAGAGCAATACTTGCCTTACATAGGAAGGGAGGAGAGAGACAAAATTCCAAATTTCAAGTTTTTTCTCATACAAACACAGCACTAAATCCACAATCTCACTGTGATCTCATTTGCGCTAATATAATATAAGCAAACACAAAGCATAGAAAGCCTCATCATAGTCAGTTTCAGGCAAATCCCTTATCACATAAAATCACCACTTCCTTGTGAGACTGCTGCAGTACTTCAGTTTACAGCAGTAATCCTCAAACTAGGAACATGTTCCTGTGGAATGTATCCTGGAAGATATGCTGCTGCAGAGGAACTGGGAGTGAAACAGGAAGATGTAAACAAAAGGCAAAGGGCTGCAAATCTGAGCTATGTTGAAACCATAGAAGGCAGACGGAAGTCAATACTAGGCTTTAGCTCACAGTAGGCTTCAAACAGACACAAATCACTTGCAAAACAGTCTCTTCAGTGATAACCTACGAGGCATCAAAGCAATTTAGGTTTCTTTTCTTTAAAGAATAAACTTCTGTTGACTGAAAGTTTTATGATTGCCAGGCAAATTATTGTTGGAATCAACTCAAAATATGATCAGCTGCAAAGCAGGAAAGTATGAAAGGCAAAAATAAATGACAACACCCTACAGACTAGAAATTAATAGGAGCTCATCTGGAAAACACACAAGTGACAACAGGAATCCAAAGATCTTGAATCTATGGACAGCTGGAGGAAGCACCAGAATAAGATACATGTGTAAGCACTAATCAGTAGCTTCCCTACTACTCTCAGTAGGAGGTTTTGACAGATTGAAGTGGTCTCGGCTTACTCTAGATAAAGAACTGCAAGGTCTGGACAGACTGGCACGGGAACTCTCCAGCAGCTGGGACCCCGTCACTGTCTCTCCACTTGTCTCTAGAGTTCAGTGTTGGGTGGTAAGTGGATGAGAGAAGATAGCGTGGGTCCAGCATCCACTGTCTCTCCTTCCACCAGCCTTGTCAGCTCTGCTCATGTTTTCAGTCCCATGCCTGTTCTAACTGGCTTCTCCTGGACACATCTTCCACTCTGTTCCCTGCAACTCTGAGGCAATATGCTCCCAGGACTGATTCCCTTCCCAACCCCATAAGGGAGGCCCCCTACTTCTGGGAGTGGCATATAGCCCACTCTTTTCAACACTCCACAGCCCACTGTTCATACTTTAGAAGCAAGCAGTAAGAGTACCCCTCTGCAGTCTCTCTGAATCAAGCATATCATGGGTTCCCAAATCCAGTTGCCTTCAAATGCCATCTTTGTCTCAGATACCAAAACCAGTATGCCTGCTCAACTCTTTCCTGCTCTCAGCTACTACCCAGACTCTGAACAGAAAAACACTAAGGGCTTTTGGTCTGGACATTTGTTTTAATATTGGGGTTGAGGGGGAATATCCTCAGATCAGTGAGCTGGGTTCCCAGTGGGTACCAGAGGCCGTGCATGGTGTCAGGGCTGTGCAGCTGGGAGCAAGGGTAAAAAAGGAAGTCTCTCTCCTTCCAGTGGCAACAAGTTGCTAGATTGGCTCAATCCATCTCATGACACCACAACCTCAGCTAAGCTTCCTCAGGCCCTGGTCTCCAGGACCTCATAGCTGGAGAGAAAAGAAAAGTAGATTCCCTTCTTAGATAGGTTCGTTACAACGATTACTGAAATTCCTTTCAAGGTTGTCTGCAGCTGCTGAGCAGAGATAGCCAGGAATAGCACATGCTTGTGCCCCCTAAGAGCATCACAGTTTAGTGAATGCTAGTATTAAGCGGAGCATTGTATGTTAACTGGTACATACATACTCAGAGCATTTTTCTGTCTTACACTTACTTCAAACTAAAGCATATTCTCTCATATCCACATCCAAGCTCTGTGAATAAACAATATTTTTCTTAGCCATATTTGCTGCAATGAGATTTGGTTTTGTTCAGTGGATTTACATTTAAGAATGACTTTTCTGATTAATCAGTCCTTTGCATACTTTATATATGGAAAACTAAAAATACAGTAAAATAGCATGTGAATAAAAACCACATTAAAATTCATAAACTGCTACCATTCAATTTACTTCTCTTTACTTTATCACCAGCTAATCAAACACAGCAGTATTTGTAGAGGATATCTTCCTCAATTTTCCTTTCTAGGCCTCAGAGATGAGGTTTTCCCTCTGCAAAACAGGTTTCCAAAGAAAAATACTGTAAACCAGAGGACACTTGCAGACTCAGGAGAGAGCAGAGAATAATGCAAATTCCCCTGCCCCCAACATCCACACAGACCTTGAAATTACCACTCCATATGCACCAAATAAAGTCTGTATGTGATGCATTACATTACACACACCTCCACATTAATTTCAAAGCTCCTGGCATTTAAGATAAGGCAACTGCCTAAGCCAAAATCTTCCCAGAATTCAATTTGTCTTCTGTATCTATCTTAAAAATGATAGTCCAAAGTATAAAACCCTTAATCTACAAAGATTTTGGAAAAATCTCCCAGTTCTGAGGTACATTGTCAGATTGTCCATTTGCATTTTCACTATTAATATAACTACCCCAGTTCTGCAGAAAGCCAACAAAAAAAAAGAGCACTGACCCTAATGAGATTATAACTTTTCTCTGTCATCTTCAAGGTTTTAGTAAGTGTTGTTATAGCCATCATCTAAATCATGGCTACAACTACACTGTTGTTATATTATGGAATATTCTGAAATTTGACATTTGCATGGCTATGTAAGGAAGAATCCAATTTCAAGTTGAAATACTCAATAAATTGCTTCAAAATAGAGTATTTTTATCAGGATCTCTGGCCCCTCTATCTCTTATTTCTGAAGATCTGTAAAGATCTCTGATAGTTAAAGGTTTTTACCAACCTTTCCTTCTCCTCAAGGATCAAGAGTATGAACAACAGTCTGAAAAGGAAAATGAAAGATGAAGGGTTACAAGCCTGACAGTAATTCCGCAAAAGCCAACCATTCTAAGTGGAAACAAAAAACAAAACAAACAAACAAACCCCCACCCCCCAAAAAAAACCCAAACAAACTTTTATATGTGAACTAAGCCCTGATATAAATCAAGAAATAATGTTAGTTCAAATGCCAGTGTATTCTCCCTACAGCAGCATGTGGCCTAAATAGTCAAATGACTGCCATTAAAAAAATTCTGAAAGCAAAGCACATACATTTAACTTGTGATGTACATTTGGCTCTTGTTATGGTTGGGATTTAAGGGTTATTCACAGATTCACACAGTGGTCCATGTCAACTCATTTTCTCTCAATAACATATTAAGTTATTCCTACAATGCAGTTATTCAATTTGTGTTCCAAAGCTGTGGAATGCTATTACTGTATAGCATCAACAACAAAAAGTTACTGAGAAAATAAGGGTAAGAAACACACATTAGCAGAAGATTGTTGATTAAACAATTAACATAGACAAAAACATCTCTGAGGGGACCTAACTAGACTGATGCATTTATACTATGGCAGATGAAGTAGAGCTTCTACAACAAAACAGAGGGTCAGTGTGTGACTATTTCTTTCACATAGTTGAGCTGTTTGTTTCATTAAACCTCTGAGCACATGCATCAAGCCAAACTGGTTATTACGCATCCACTTCCTGCCCTTGGACCTCCTTTGGAAGCTAAAAAATATTCCAATATGAATCTCAATTGCATCTCTGATTCACAGTGTTTCCAAGCTCAGTGAGAATAATCACTTTACGTTTGCCATCACAGACCTCTTAATAGCATATTGGAAGCCAAAGCACAGAGTTTCTTGCTGCAATCTCATGTTCAATGGAGTGAATCTCATTAAGCTGAATATTGATGGGACATAGAACACAAAAACTACAGCTAACCAAAAGAACAAGTACAAAGTGTAGCTAACTACACAAGAAGAAAGCAAGCCAGATACAGTAATATTAAGAGATTTCTGTAGACTTCAACTTAAGCTTTAGAATGCTTACAAGCAATGTTGTACTGCTTTTAGCCTAAGTAAGGTCAAAAAGACCTGTGAAGGGAAGACTTCAAGGGCATGACAGTAGGCAAGAAGTATAGAAATAGTTTCACATCGAGTAGCTAGAACAGACCACAGCCTACAGGTTTGGACCAGTTCAGGTAGCCACAGGAAACAAAACTAAGCTGTAGGTTACATCTAGTCTGTCCAGAGAGAGATGAGAAATTACTACCTGCTTTCCCAATTAATATTCATACAGTTTTACACTGGTGATTAGTTTACAAAAGAAGTGTTTGAGGCAGTATTACTCTATTCATGCTAAACTTTCCATCTACCTATAAGACTGAAGCCATTGGTCCTCTGCAACTTCAAACGTGAAGCTTGAGTAAGCTTGGGCCACTCATTACTTTTTTCTTAAAAACAACATGCATTTCAAGTAGATGGATTCTTCTCTTTCAATTCATTTAAAAAAAAAATAGTCTTGATATGTATTTCTTATATAGAATGCATTATTATATTGCATTGTACAATATTGTATTTGCTGCAATACTGTCATGGTTTGGGCCAGACTGGCCCAACATGGGGCTCGAACCCATGACCCTGAGATTAAGAGTCTCATAGCTCTACCAACTGAGCTAGGACCAGGACAAATACATACCTAATCTTTCCAGGGAAGTTTTTTTAAAATGGTCATTTAGCATAACTTTATTTTCCTGGGGACTTACAATTGATCTCTACTGGATCCTAGGTAATGTCCAGGAGTCAGCACCTTGGTTTATCCAGAGCAACTAAAGGATTAAGATACACTGAACTTCAGATTTCTATTAAGAATTTCATTTAGCAAATTTTATTTGCACACCAGCACTAAAAACAACATATTTGGAAAAAGCATATTTTGTTGGATAGTTTTAGCCATAAAACCTAATGAACTGGGTTGCATGGAAGTACTTTTGTTTTCCCACAGGAAGCAGAAATGCCATCAGTGTCACAAGAGAGCTTTCTGCAAGTGACTGCTTCGCGTATCACACATCCTTTACATCATTTTGCAGCGTAGCTGTGCTGTGGACCAGTTTTACCGTGCTGAGACAATGGCATCTCTGCGTTTCTCGTCTCTCATTTTTAGTCCCAAAGTTGCTATGTTCAACACAGGCAAAAGCACTTTGTACTTGCACTGAAGACAATTATTTGCACAAGAAATGTGAAACTGAGCTTAAAGAAAAACATAATTTGCAAGCCTGATGGGAGGGTATGTCATTACAGCATTCACATGACCATTTTTTCAGTTAATTTTTAATTTGAATTTTCATATCATTTGGCACCTTTCACACCATCACTCCTAATAACGTATTTGGGGAAAGTAAAACACATCACACATTTTTAGCCATAAAAGGTAATGAACTGTACTGTATGGAAATATTTCTTTTCTCCCATCGAAAGACTTCATTTGAGGTCTTTGCCACATCTCCTGTACTTGGGCTTTAGCAGAGACCCGGTAGGCCCTGACAGGTTCACCCTCAGGACTACACCGAGTTTCTGAGTACCTCACCACCTCCACGGTTCCCGGGCTGCCAAATAGGCGCCCGACACCTGACTGCTCCCTCAGCTTCTCTCAGCGCACGCTTATTCTTACACCAAACCTTGAAATCTTACAGAAACAGCCGTGGCCATCAGGATCAACAGCCAAACGCCGCTCCCTCGGACCGGCGCCGCCATGACCCGCCGGCCTCAGGCGAGCCCACACACCCGCCACGCTCCACGCGAAGCACAGCCTCACACCTTCCCCCCCCCCCCCCCCCCCCGCCCCCTAATGGAACGTTCCACTCGCGACGGGTAGGCGCCGAGCGCCCGACGGGACGTTCCACCGCAGTAGGAAGGCGGGGGGGAAGGAGGCCGCGCCGTTGGAAAAGCCCGCCCGCCGCAACGCTCCCCCCCGCGGCGGCCGTTAAGGGGGCGCGGCTTCCGGGCGCCGAGTTCGAAAGAGGAGGCGGCCGCCCCGCCATGACCCAGTCGGTGGTGGTGCAGGGTAAGGGGTCGTGGCACCCAGAGCCTCCCCCGCCGTCCCCTCCCGGTGCGTGACGCGTCTCTTTCTCCCCCTTTGCAGTGGGCCAGTGCGGGAACCAGGTGGGCTGCCGCTTCTGGGACCTGGCGCTGCGGGAGCACGCCGCCGTCAACAAGGTAACGGCGCCGCTTGCCCCGCCCCGGCCTGTGGCTGGAGCGGGGCGGCGCGGCGGCTGGGGCGAGCCGCCTTCCGCGCTCGCCGCCGGCAGGCCACGGTGGCCCTCGCTTCCTTCCGTGTTCTTTACTGTGACTGCAAAGCACCGTATTTATTGGGTGAAACTAAGGCCGCTTCCTTGCGAGCAAAACTATCCCCAGGTTTTTGTGCCGTTTAACTAATCATCTCTAATTCAGATCGGCTTTCTCTAGCCCTTCCACCTTGGAAAGCCCGGGATGTCTCCCTACAGGCGGACGTGACCAGGTTTGAGGCGAGAGGGTTGTTCAACGCTGGTTCTTTGCCACTGGCAGTAAAGCCCAAAAGCAGCCCACCAGAGCCCCCTTTGTTTTCCATGTTGGGATGTGCTGTCCCGTGGCTTACTGTACAGCTGTGCTGACCGGAATGGCAGCGTAAAGAGGCCATAGGATAGTGCTGGGTATCCTGAACAAAAACACATCCTTCTTGCCACGACTATGAAGATACTATTTCCTGGTAAACACCGTATGTTAACAGACACTGATGAGCAGTCCTTCTCAATGCCCGCTGTTGAAACGGCTGTAAAAAGGCAGTGGATGAAGTTCATAAGCATATGGAGAGTCTCTTGGTTTTAGTGTTGTAGGGAACAGCGACTTCCAAATTCTGCTTCATCAAGTCTTTGGGAGTATGGTAAGCGTCTGTAAAATAATAATCTTAAAGTATTTAAACTTGCCAGGTCTCTTCAGCTTTATGGTGGAGTAAGTAATTTCCGTGCCACCACTCAGCAGGGAGTTTAGGAATCACTGATACAGTGTGATGTGCTTTCCTTTCTACAGAACTTCATGGACAGTGGTATCATGGGCACGGAGCCCGTGATGAACTGAGTCAGCTAAACAGCCACTATTCAATTTAATAGTTGCATTGGGATCTTCAGTAAAATCCTAAATCTTTAAAAATGAAGGAAGATTAGTTGTTTAATCTTGTGCTGAAAAATTAATTCCTAGTTACATCCTCCTGTGAGTTTTTAATATCAAGCTGATGCTTCAATGACATGTTCTTTTTAGTGCTGACTAGAGCTAGTTGAATTCAACATAGACGTTCGCTCTGTTTTGAGTCTGGTGGTTTGACAGGTGACCTTCAGAGGTCCCATCCAACTTAAATTATTCTATGAAAAAGCACTGAGAATTTCTGACGTTAAACATAATCTTATGTCATGTCATTTCCTTTTAGAAAGGAATTTATGATGAAGCATTAAGAAGTTTCTTTAGGAACGTAGATACAAGGTAAGTCTTCTTATCAAGCAGCTCATGAGCTTAACACAGTCGATCAACAATTCTAGTATTTTCTTTTAGCCGAAGTTACAGTTTTCTCTGTTTCAGGTCATGTTTAGGTTGTGCCAGAAAAAGATCTTGCTTTTTTTGTATTCTCCTCAAAACACTATCTTTACCTTTCCATTTCAACTATGCTTCCTTCAGTAGTTAAAGGTGATTAAAGTGTTTGGGTTTGTTTTCCTTTCCTTCTGTCCCAAAAATGGACAGTCAGGATCTGATAGCTTTTGCTGTTGCAAATCATGATCAGATTTCAAGCCCTCTGAATACCAACTTAGCAGCATTTCTTGAATAGTTGCAGGAGGAGGTTTTATGTATATAAGGTAGTCAGAAAAGGTCATGTCAGTTTTTAAATCCCTTTTATCTGGCTACTTTTTTTGAAGTTAACCAATTCATACCTTCAGAGCATTCAGTCATCTCTTATCTGCCCAGTTACAAAAATGCTTGCAGTTTGCAAGAGTAAAATAGTTGTGCACTTGGATATTGCTGTTGCATTTTAATTAATGAAAAAACATTTGACCATCCTCTGTTTTCTTCCATTATATGCCAAGGCTGCAATACAGCATGTAATTTTAATCAAAATGGCATTGAAATACTAATTCAAATTTTACCTATTTGAAAGAATATGCAAGTCCATTGGGATTCATCATTGCCATTCCTTTTGGGCATCTCTTAGAATATTTCTTTTTTTTTTTTTTTAACCAAGAAAATTTGGTTGTAACCAATGTCTATGTTTCTGTATGTGCCAGATGAAACAACCAAATTTATTATTGACAGGTTGGCTGCAATAGAAATGTCTGTTTTCTCTGTGTAAAGAGGAAGGACTTATCTCAATGAATACTGTAGAAGTTTCAAGGAAGATTCCCCTACCTGTGAAATAGAAGAATGATTATTCAAATCTCATCTTTTCCAGGAGCCGTTCATTTTCCTGTTGAAACAATTCCCACTTTTAACTGTAGCCTTGAACCACAATTTAGTTAGGGAGAGTGGTTTCAAACTCTTGTTGCTCAGGCTGTGAGGTTTTGGCCTTTTGTTTTTGTTGTGGGATTTGTTTTAGTTTTACCAGTAAGAACTAGTTCACCTCCCAGGTCGTTGCAAGCATAGAACCCTATGCCATGAAAGTGACAAACTTCAGTCTTCTATGCTATGCCTTACCACTGTTCAAAATAATTAATCCAGGTGGGCTATCCTGTCAGAAGCAGCTATGAACAACGGTCTGGCAGAACCAGACAGGCTTTTTCTTCTGTTATTGTGATTATTAAACTGTGTAATATTGGAAACGTGCTTACGCATATGTATGGTTTTATATGCAGAAATCCATGTCTCAAGCCTAGGGGATTCTAGGGAATGCAGGGATTTTTTTCAGCAATTGAATCAAAGTGATTGAAAGTATGGGTTGGCACGAAAGACGGCGAAGACAATATTAAGTGAAAGAAGTGTTGATTTGGTGTTTTTTTTCCTCTTTGAGTTTTGTTAGTCCCTGAAGGGAAATAGAACTTCTTTAGCTGGATTTACTGGTGCTATAGTGGACTCATAGGGAGTTGTGTAGGCTGGAGGAATCATGTGAGTACTGGAGGCTGCTGTGAGCTGCTCAGCTAATGAGAAGTATCTGGAGAGCTTCTTTGAGTGAGAGGCTGGAAGATCCTTGAGGAATCCGGTGCAGCCCCATACTCTCTTCCCATCATTTCTGATGGGACTGAGCATTGTCAGGACACGTGATGCTGTAGTGAATTTCAGCTGATGTTTTTGGAATTGCGGTTGAATGTGGAATAGTCTAAGAGATACTTCAGATTTAGGCTTGACCACCCCCCTCACCCCCAAATTAGGTAAATAATTGAGGGGAAAATTAGATCCATCTTCCATTATCCCTGCCTTTTTCCCCTGTGTTGAATACAGTTTCGCCAGACCAGTGTATCTCATCCTTTGAGTGTAGAAGCACCAGCATTCATTGTGGGGGGAAAAAGTGACTGTACACAATGCATAGTCCCCTAGGTTGGCTCAGTACAACCAATCCTGGGAAAAAAAGGAAAATGAAGCTATGTCAGCCCAGCATGATTTCTGGACTGGTAAATCTTAATGGCAAAATAAGGCTAGTGCAGTTATACAGCTTTCACACCTTGGGCAGTACTGCTGTACTACCCGCATTGAAAAGCTAGTGGTGCTATTTGGTGTACTGTGTTCCATTATATGATGCAGATATACTACATGCTGGATAAAAGATAATCCTTTCAAGTTTTGACAAGGCTTGTAGAATTGCCACAGAGAAGAGGCTGTATCTGAGAGTAAACTTTTAATGCTTATTTCAGCTTTCTTAAGTACTGCTTAGGATGTTTCTGATTGAGATCATGTGCTGTAATTGCATTACTTTAGGAAATTACAAGGTCTTTCTTAGCAGCGTGTTCAGGATGTTTCAGTTTGTTTACATTGTAACAGTCCTCTGAACTCAAAATGTTAAGGAGGGAAATTTATTCTAATATATATTGCCTTATTTTCTATTATAATTCTGAGCTTGGATTTTTTTTTTTTTTTCAGAAGTGGTGGTGATGGTCCTGATATTTACAAAGGAAAAATCTGCTCTTTAAAAGCACGAGTAAGGCAATCTATAAAGGTCATTCTTTTTACATTGAGTATTTACATCCAACTGTGTAGGAATTTTCATAAGGTCCTTATGACTGTGTATGTTTTTAAATATTACTTTGAATGGTAAAATTTCTAATAGTAACTTTTATGGTTCAGTGGAGTAATGTAGTTTGCTGCCAGTCTTGTTGAGTAATTTACATTATAATTTTAATAAAATGATTGCAGATATTACCAACCAAGTTTTTATTTGAATTTAAGGAGTGGATTTCTTTGAGCCACTTTAAGTGATTAAGAAGCAAGAAAACTTGAAACATAAAAATGCTTTAATTTCTTTACTATGAAGTATTGGGGCAAAATATTATTAAAGTTTAACAAAACTGCATTATCTGAAATGCTGTCCTATTGAATGACTTCTAGCAAATCAGCCAAGGTGAATCTAGTTGGTCTCCTAGTTAACAACTGGAAAAAAAAATAGGTTTCTCTGGAGCGCAGTAGAAACAACATACCTTTTAATATGATAAATCATTTATGTTTCTTTATGTGATTATTTTGAAGGGTGGTTTGCTTACTGACTGAATTGTCATTCTTTCCTTTCTCAAAGGCACTGTTGATTGACATGGAGGAGGGTGTGGTAAATGAAATTCTGCAGGGACCATTGAGGGATGTGTTTGATAGCAAGCAGCTTATCACAGATGTTTCTGGTTCAGGAAACAACTGGTGAGAACCTCTTCAGAAAGCATATCTTAGCAACTAATTAGATGGCATTTGAAAAGGGAAATTATAAGAGTAGCTTTCTGGTTTGTTCTGCACCTGGGGAGCTGGAGAATATTGCCAGTAAACTTTGGAGCCACTGTTGCCTGGAGGAGGGCTTTGAAAAGCCTTTTACAGAAGGATAATTCTGCTGATATATCATTTTGTCTATTTTTTCTTTCTCTTTTTTGATTTTTTTTTTCCAAAAAACCATGCTTTTTATTTTTCTTTCTTTGGTATTCAGCTGCTTCCATCGCTCAGTCAAAGCCATAATCTAGTTTGAGACTGTGTAACTACTGTGGAAATGAGATATATGAACAAATGCACTTGTGATTTCTAAGTACCACAGAGTCTCGCTCTGTGCACATAAACTATATTACCAAAAAGAGAAATTCAGGAAAAGATTAACACACTGAATTCCAAATTTTCACGAAGACTTTAATGCACCTCTACTAATATTCAGCTTGCTACAGACTGGAAAGCAAATCATCAGCAAATCATAGAATCAGCTAGGTTGGAGGTCACCTTTAAGATCAAGTCCAACCATCAACCTGACACTGCCAAAACCACCAGTAAACCATGTCTACCCAACTTTTGAATACCTCCAGGGATGGTGATTCCACCACTTCTCTGGGTAGCCTGTTCTAATGCTTGATAACCCTTTCTGTGAAGAAATTTTTCCTAATATCCATCCTAAACCTACCCTGGTGCAACTTGAGGCCATTTCCTCTTGTCCTATCGCTTGTTACTTGGCAGAAGAGACCAACACCCACCTTGCTACAACCTCCTTTCAGGTAGTTGTAGAGAGCGATAAGGTCTCCCCTCAGTCTCCTTTTCTCCAGGCTAAACAACCCCAGTTCCCTCAGCCGCTCCTCATAAGACTTGTACTCTGGACCCCTCACCAGCTTCGTTGCCCTTCTCTGGACATGGTCCAGAATCTTAATGTCTTTCTTGTAGTGAGGGGCCCAAAACTGAACACAGTATTCAAGGTGGGGCCTCACCAGTGCCAAGCACAGGGGGACGATCACTTCCCTAGTCCTGCTGGCCATACTATTTCTGATACAAGCCAGGGTGCTGTTGGTCTTCTTGGCCACCTAGGCACACTGCTGGCTCGTATTCAGCTGGGTGTTGGTCAACACCCCCAGGTCCTTTTCTTCCAGGCGTCTTCCCAGCCACTCTTCCCCAAGCCTGTAGTGCTGCCTGGGGTTGTTTTGACCCAAGTGTAGGACCTGGCTCTTGGCCTTGTTGAACCTCATACCATTGGCCTCAGCCCATCGATCCAGCCTGTCCAGATCCCTCCATAGAGCCATCCTACCCTCAAGCAGATCAACACTCCTGCTCAACCTGGTGTCATCTGCAAACTTACTGAGCGTGTACTTGATCCCCTCGTCCAGGTCATTGACAAAGATATTAAAGCGAACCAGCCCCAGTACTGAGCCCTGGGGAACACCACTTGTGACTGGTCACTAACTGGATTTAACTCCATTCACCACCACTCTTTGGGCCTGGTCTTCCAGCCAGTTTTTTACCCAGCGAAGAGTACACCCATGCAAGCTGTGAGCAGCCATTTTCTCCAGGAGAACGCTGTGGGAAATGGTGTCAAAGGCTTTACTAAAGTCCAGGTAGACAACATCCACAGCCTTTCCCTCATCCACTAAGCGGATCACCTTGTCATAGAAGGAATACCAAAGGTACCAAAAGAGAGCGCAATACAAGGAATAAAGCATCCTGTAACTTCACCATCTAGTAGGCAAGTGTTTTGAAAATGAGCTGTTTGGGGGTTTTTTATTGCTGGTAGCAACTGACTCGCATAGTACTCAAAGGTGCACGTATTACATAGGGATCTCCTTATTGTTAAGGAGTGTATAACTTTCGTTTCATTTGATCATCCGATGTGGGAGTTGATATTGTTATTGGCACAAAATAATAGTGCACACTCCAAAGGTGTAAATTTAGCGCTGCTTGCATCCTCAAAATTAAAACCTTATCCTGACTCCCATATTCACATGATGTAGTCACAGCTTAGCAACTCTCACAAATTAGGTGTTGCACCCAGCTCTGAACTCTAAAATGTCAAGTAGGAAGAGTTAAAATAAAAACCTGAAAGATTGATTGTTGGATTTTATTTTTTTTTTTTAAAATATTTTTCATCTCCTCAGGGCTGTAGGTCATAAGCTGTATGGCTCTCAGTACCAGGAAGACATTGTGGAAAAGCTGAGGAAAACTGCAGAACACTGTGACTGTCTACAGTGTTTTTTTATAATTCATTCTATGGGAGGTGGTAAGTAATTTTGTTATGGTTAGTATGATTACACCAGGCACAGATGAAATAGAAAAATTTGGATCTTGAAAAGAAGATCAATATAATAATCTACATCATTCAGAATGCAGAATAAACAACTTAACACAGTCCAATTAAGTGGACCTGTAATTATTTATTATTTGTTTTGTTAGAGCAGTGAGGAGCCCTAATCATGAACTAAGCTAAGTGCTACCCAGAACAAAAATACAGATGAAATTTTAAATACAAGGCAGTAGGTGGATCAAGACAGGTACCAAATACAAGGAAACACTGAGGTATTGATAATCAGAAGAAGGGACAGTGGCCTCAGAACACTGACATCATTGCTGTAATCAAGTTATTTTTAATTGTGGGGAAAGAGTTTTCCAAAAGGCTTTGAAGGAGACTTCTAACGTTGCTTAACTTTAGAAGAACTTTGTTTTTCTGTTTTCCTTCCACATAATTCTTTTTAACCCATTCTAGCTACTTTGTTAATAAATCAGAAGGGAGAATCCCTTGCAGTGACAATTTTGTCATTACTGTATTGCCACTAAGCCTTCCTCCCCCAGAAATGTGGGGAGAACATGTATTATAACTGGTTATGATGTGGAAAAAGACATGGAAAATAGCTCTAAATAAGAAGCAAGAGTTTTGTTGAGGGCCTGTTTTATGACTGTTTGCTTAATTTGAGAGAACCTGGAGATATTGTTTCTGTTATTGCAGAAAATTGCTGTCTTGTTCATAGATTAAATTGTCAGCTGCTGAGAATGTTAGCTGTCTGAGACAGAAAAACCACAGTTCAGTTCTTGGATTTGAACTCAGTGCTGCGTGCTTAGTGCTAATGAGGAAAAAAGCGTGCGTGCTGGGGGAAAGGGATTGTTCTGTTTTAACTGGAGAATAAGAAAACTTCATAAAGAAACACCAAAAGGAAAGTAAATAATTGTTAGGGGCAGTTCAGTGTTTTTAAACGTTTTATTTCAAAATTCAAATTAAAGATTTTAAAATAAGAAATAAAAATAGTAGGTCAGAAAAATGTTGGTTACCTAATAGAACTTTTTGGTTTGCAGAAATTTTTGGGATTGTATATTTCATCCTGTCTGGTATACTATGGGAAATACTTTTATCACTTAATTATTTTCCTGTCTGGGAAAAACCTTCCTGCCTTAATTTACATCTGACTAGCCTCCACTGTCAGTGAAATGCTTCAGAAAATATTCATTAATATATATAATGGGAAAGTTGTATGTTTCCAACATATGAGACTTAAGGCTTAAGATAACATGGGGAACCTTTTATCTTCTTTCATTCTGTCTTCCTTCATAATTAGGGACAGGATCTGGTCTTGGAACTTTTGTACTAAATTTGCTTGAGGATGAATTCCCAGAAGTATATAGATTTGTTACTTCAGTTTATCCCTCTGGTGAAGATGATGTTATTACTTCTCCGTATAACAGTGTTCTGGCTATGAAGGAGCTTAATGAACATGCAGACTGTGTGCTACCAATAGAGAATGAAGTAAGAAATAATACTCTATTTCTGTCAATTTCTTTTTTATTAGACTGCACATAGGAAGTGTTTCTTCCTTCTGTGTATTGATTTGAGTACCAAGTCTTTAAAAGCATAATTTCATTTTTTAAAGTAATAACTGAACTCCTAATTCACTTGCAAACTTTTGAAGTTAGTATTGGTATCACTAAAAAGTTGCTCTGCACCTTCAATGTAGTATCAATTTGTGTGTAGTATTAGTAGAGTCATGCAAGGGAAATGACTAAGCACTACAAATTCCAACAGACTTGACTTTACTGATTCATGATATGGGCATCATAGGCATACCTGTCCACGCAAACCGCTAGGCTCATTTGAATCTAACTTTGATGACTCTCTTGCTGTTCGCTTATGAAAAAAGCAAGAGAAAGTAAAATATATTTAGAGAATACATTTTTGCTTTCACAAGAATTATGAAAATTTAAAATGTAATTTTAGAAGCTGAGGATTTTGAATAGTTGAATAAAATTCAAACTTCTGAGTCAAGCTGTGTACATGTTTGTGTCATGTAAGGCACAGACTTTTAGAAACACTTCAGTCAATTGAAATTATTGAAAAGTTGGACATACATGTCCCAAAGGTATAATCTTTGAACTGACAGTACCATGTCTTAGCTTTTTCTTTAAGATTAATTGAAATGAAAAATTGGCGTACTGAATTTGAAAGCTCTGTGCTCAAGATTTCTTCTATGCTTTTTTTTTTCTTTCTCAAAGTCTCTGTTTGATATAGTTAATAAAATTAATCAGATGATCAGTTCTGGGAAACCAGGGTCAACTGTGAAGCAAAACAGCTTGGTAACATCAAGTGCAGGCGGTGCAAAAACTGTACAAGAGAAGCCATTTGACGCAATGAATAATATCGTAGCCAACTTGCTGCTGAACCTGACAAGGTAAAGTTACAGGTTATTCCTCTGTAAAAGTGGTATTGCTGGAGGCAGTGCGTGCTGCAAATATGCAGACCTCCATCATCTCAAAAAGTATTAATTGTTTTCCATTTGATATGTCTCCTCTTTTTAAGAATTAGTTACCAAATGTTAAAGTATTTGGAAGTATTCAGATTGCAGTGGTGTTGCTGTAGTCATGATAGTCTTAGAACTGAAGTAAGAAAAGCTTTGTTGCTCCTAAACTGTCTATTGCTGCAAGAAACTCCTGATGAAATATACTTCTGGAGTGTTGGCCTGCTTTTCTTTTAAACAGCTTGTCAGGAATGCTAAGTCACACATGTTTTATTACAGCATATTTATTAAAACTGGTATTCAGCAGCTATGTCCACATACTGAAAAACATGTTTCAGAATGAGGTGGGAACAGTAATATTTTTGTCTCGTTTATTTAGTTATTTTTTTAATAGGCAGATTGTGGCAGAGGTGATTTAAAAAAAAAAAAAAAAAAGACTACAGTCAGGAAACAAGGTCTCTTTCTCGATGATTTGTTGTTCTATAGTGAGAAGTGTAAGTAAATAAGATATAGCACTGGTACTGCCAAATGTGAAAGTTTAGTAATTATACGTGAACAGTTTATTGAATGCTGTGTTGTTTTACTGTTTTATTGTACAGAACAGTTGAAAAATAGATTTAATGAACGTTTAGATTATAAAAGTAGTTTACTTAGTTTGTAACAGTTTTATAACAGTTTGTTAATTTTTCAGCTCTGCTAGGTTTGAAGGTTCCCTTAACATGGATCTTAATGAAATCAGTATGAATTTGGTTCCATTTCCTCGCCTTCATTACTTGGTTTCAAGCTTGACTCCTCTGTATACATTGGCTGATGTTAATGTACCTTCTAGAAGGTAAGAAAAAAATATTACGGAAGCTTTACTTTTGAAGCTTAATTTCTGATTCTTCTGTAGTTTCCATAAAATAATTCCATTCTATAGCAAAACTAAGGGCAGATGTTCTAAAACTTTACAGTCTGCCACATTTTCAAATTTGTCGTGCTGATTTTAGGAACATCCTTTGTCCTTTTTCTCTATAATGGGTTGAGCCAGTAAACTTGAAATGTATTTCTGTTATCTCTGCTGGGAAATGTTTCTTTTGGAAAAACACATTACTTAGAACTCACACCACAAGTTCTTTTGAGTAACAGTTTGCACTTGACTCACAAAATACTGTAACGACAAACAAGGAGTTAAACTACACTCCTTGGGAAGTAATGGCATATTCAGTCTGGAGGTGCAGTGAGACTATTTAACAGCTTATTGTAACCGTAAGCTGACACTTGTCAAATTTTGTGAGATTATTTATCCCATTGACATGGCAGAAAAATAACCATTTAAAATAGATTTTACTGGTTTTAGTGAATTAAGTTTGGTCACAAAAGGTCCAAATAGTGATAGCGGCAGCTAAGGGTAAATGATGGAAGTATGCAAAGTGGAGAAGAGGGCAGGACCACCCTTTTTCTGTGATAGCACATTGTGACGATCAGTTGGATCTCTTGAAACCATACCCTGAGGAGATAATACAGTGCTGGAGAGAAGGTAGCAGACTGTGGGGAGGTGCTCAGTCGGTCATGTTTCAGAATGAGGTGGGAAGAGTAATCTTTTTGTCTCCTTTATTTAGTTATTTTTTTTAATAGGCCAATTGTGGCAGAGGTGATTAAAAAAAAAAAATCAAAATGATAGACGCAGAGATTTTGGAACAAATACAGAAAGAATGGCTTAGATGTTATGGGTCCATAGAAACCTCCTCAAGACACCATCTTTGGTATCCCACAATACAGTGGAACTTGCTTAAGGAGGTGAAGAGAGAAAAAATATGATCTGCAGTGTCTTTTTTTTAAAGCAGTCATACATGATTGTCCTGGTTTAGCTGGGATAGGGTTAATTTTCTTCCTAGTAGCTGCTGTGTTTTAGCTTTAGTATGAGAATAATGATGATAGCAACAACTAAAACAGTACATGTTAAATAATGTTTATATTAAGTCAAGGACTTTTTCAGCTTCTCGTAGAAGCTGGGAGGGAGCATAGACCGGACAAGCTGGCCAAAGGAATATTCCATACCATAGGCATCATGCTCAGTATATAAATGGGAGTTGGCTGGGGGACAGGAATCAGCAATTGCCGCTTGGAACAGGCTGGGCAACTGATCATCGGGTGCTGAGAGCAGTTGTATTGCATCACTTTATTTTGTGTATTCTTTTACCATTATTTTTGTTTTTCTCTTCTGTTACTGTTCTATTAAACTGTCTTTATCTCAACCCACAAGTTTTTTTCTCTCTTTCTTCTCCCTACCCCGCTAGGGGGGTGGGGAGTGAGCGAATGGCTGCATGATCCTTGTTTCCAACTGCAGTTAAACCACGACAATGCTAAAATTAGAATAAGTAGAAAAATATGTATAGTCTGTCTTTTCCTAAATCATTAATCAAAATTATACAGTTGTATGATTCATTGATCCTTTTAAATAATGAAGTGTAACAGGCAGATAATCACTTCTGTAAGGGTCAAGCAGCACTTTGATATTCCTTGTCAGATCCTTCACAAGGAGTGAGATTGTCCACTCAAATTGTCGTATAACCAGAACCTCAAGTAGTTAAATCCTTTTATGTATTTTTAATACTTTGTAACCATAGACCTAAAATTGCTGTAATAAAGGTCTCTTAGTCTGTCCATTTCTCTGACTTTAGACTCAACAGTGGCTTGTAACATGAGGGAGAAGAGAGGGAAAAATGGATCTGGTGTGTGTTTAAAAGCTTCTAAAGCCAACGTATCTACCTATAAAGGTTTAAATCTTTTTCCTGTTGTTCATGGTCCTAGGTTAAATGTACCTTTATCTCCAGAATTTTACGAACTTTTAAGCCCTGAAGGCAGGCATTCTGAAGAACTTTTGTAGCCTGCTTTAGTAAGAGTAGATAACTGTTTTCTTTTCACCTAGGTTGGATCAGATGTTTTCAGATGCTTTTAGTAGAGATCATCAACTAATTCAAGCAGATCCAAAGCATAGCCTCTACCTTGCCTGTGCACTTCTTGTTCGAGGAAATGTGCAGGTTTCAGACCTTCGCAGAAATATTGAAAGGTTTGTAATACCACACAAACTATTCATAGGATTTGTTATTGAAACTGTTACCAGTTGTCCAGAGCACTCTCACTTTTCATTTGAAGAATTTCGATACCAAATCAGTTTACTCAGAAATATTTTTCTTAATTTCAGAAAGGAAGAAAATGTAATTAATGTATGTTATGAGTTAGAATAAGTCACAGCATTCTTGGATTTCCAAATAAAGGGAGCCAACTAGATGTCCCTGTGCTGCTCCTCTCATTCTCAAAAATGCAAAAGAAAGCAAAGCCTGACCTTCCAGAGGTCTCCTGCCAGTAAAGGATTTTGGAGGAATAAGTTTTGTAATAGAAGTTTGGTTTTACTGAACAGAAGGCCCCTCTATTTCATCATTACTTTCATGTAGATGAGGAATCATCCTTATTTTAACAGCTCTGTATTGTTAGCACTGTTTCTACCTTTTACACTATTGATCTATATAGTTATAACAGGAAAGGCACGCAAGCTTCGTGTACAGAATAGAGTTTACAGGCAGACAGGGGTCCATAGGGAAAATTTCTGAAAATCTAAAGCATTTTACTTATTTCTAAACTACAGGTAGTCTGATTGTCGCCACACAGTATTAATCTGCCCCTCTCCTAAATCTGTGTGCTTGCAGTCCCTTTTATAGAAATAGGTGCTTGTAACTTTACTTTTCAAACTCTGATACACTAAATTAACAAAAGAAAATTGGTGTTTGCAATTTAAATTTAAAATAGACACAGTGGTTTAGTCTGAAGTCTAAAATATTCAAAATGATAGTTATAACTGGCTTGCTTAGTTCTGAAAGCTTAAATGTTAACTTTTCAGACTGTTTCTTAGCAAAGAAAACTTAAACTTTGTGTTTTTACATTCCTTAGGTAACTAAATTTTTGTATCACAGGTTGAAGCCTTCCCTGCACTTTGTCTCCTGGAATCAAGAGGGCTGGAAAACTGGTTTGTGTTCAGTACCTCCTGTGGGGCATTCCCATTCCCTTCTGGCTTTAGCAAACAACACCTGTGTAAAACCAACTTTCATCGCACTCAAAGACAAATTTATGAAGCTCTACAAGAAAAAGGTACAACTCTTATCATTATAACATCCGTAGCCACTAATCATTAGCATCTTGCATTATTGGGACACAAATCTTAGTATCACAAAGGGACTGCTTAAAAGTAACAGCCCAAGATCTTTATTTGTGTTATCTATCAAGGAATCATTCCAACAGCTGCTGCGTAAAAAGCATAACCCTCTTATTAACTTGTACCTACGATGCAATATACTTAATTTCTTCAGCAATGAGGCAGTATCTGACAGATCTGCCTACTAGTTTTTGGTGAGTGGTCCTTGGCTGGCCACGAGGTGCCCACTAGGCTGTTCTCTCACTTTTCTTCCTCAGCAGGACACGGGGAGAAAGTACGATGAAAAGCTCATGAGTCAAGATAAGGACAGGGAGATCACTCACCAGCTACTGTCACAGGCAAAACAGACTTGACTTGGGCAATATTAATTTAATTTATTGCCAATTACTAGCAGAGTAGGATAGCAAGAAATAAAACCAAAACTGAAAACACCTTCACCCCACACCCTTCTTCCCAGGCTCACTCTTGCTCCTACTTTACTGATCTTGATGTCTACAGGGCTGTTTCTCTCACATTTTTCTCACTCCTCTCTCAGCTGTTGTGCAGCATTTTTTACCCCTCCTTATATACGCTATCACAGAGGCACTACCAGCATCACTGATGGGCTCAGCTTTCACCAGCGGCAGGCCCATATTGGAGCCAGCTGGAACTAGCTCTGTCAGACATGGGGGCAGCTCCTGGTATCTTCTCACAAAAGTCACCCCTGCAGCCCCATGTTCCCCCCTGCTGCCAAAACCTTGTCATGTAAACCCAATACACAGTTTGGTCAGGTGTACCCAAGAAGACAGAAAAGATGCGTAAGAAATCAGTAATATTGACTGTGATTCCGTAGGGGATTGTTACTAAAGTTGCCATGTATTTAAACAAGAGATGTCATGATAAAAGTGTTTAAATCTACTTTCTACAATGCTTGCACTCCCTCTTCAGTGCACGCTAAATGGTACTTATTGAGCCAAAGGAATTAGATGCCAAGAAAAGGGTAACACTGAATGTTTTTTTTATTCTCATAGGCTCACCTTCACCATTATCTGCATATAGATGGAATGGAGCAAAGCTGTTTTTCTGAAGCCATATCGTCTTTGTCTGATCTAATAGAAGAGTACAATGAACTGGATGCCACAAAAGGTGGGCCTAGAACAGATCCATCAAGACTGAAGATAGCTGTTTAAAGAAGAAAGAAGGGATTTTTTTTTTATTAAAAAAAAAAAAAAATCCCCCAAGCATCCAACCATTTCATTTAACCAGAATGAATTGCAGCATGCCTAGTTATTGTAATTCCAAAGTGAGGCTGGGACAAAGGCTTCCTCAGCTCTGAGAGGTGTCATACTAAGTGACAGGCCCAGCCTGTAAGAAAGACTTGAAGGCAGCTAATTATGGCCCATATCAGTAAGAGCAGTCTTCCTAACTGTAGAGTAAATTGACATATACCATATGCTGTAAAGAGAAGAAAGAGAGGTTGTAGCAGCCAAAAATATAGTTCTTTTCTCAGACTTCCAGCTTAGGGTAAACTAAAGGCAGGCCTTGCTTCAAAGGAGGATCACCATTGCTAGATTTGTTTTTTAACAAGCAGCTATGAAGAGAAGAAAAGCCCACACAGTCTTTTCAAAGATGAAGGCAAGTCTCTGATGAAAATGGCTTCTGAAACTTTGCAGGATAGTAGTCATTTCAGAATGCTCTAAGCTAAGCTCACAGTTTTAATATTTTTGCTTCCATGTTGTACTTAGCTGTATTAGAGCATTCTGAGTTGATATCAAAATTGGCAATATCAGAAAATTCAACAAAATTAATTGTTTCAAGTCTTATACATGGAGTATTAATTAATGTATTATTTTAATGATTCATATTCATGAATGCTGAGTTGCACTTGATAATGAGATAATACAATATACCTCAGAGAAACATGCACTTATAATGAAGTTATAATGACTGTTTGGAGGACAAAGTTTACATGCTTGAAAGAATGCAAGTAAAATAGATGTTTTTATATTTATAATTACCAGGGTAAGTAGAGTTTTATATTACAGTAAGAACTGTTACAAAATAGAATGTACAGTTATTTCCAGTTGCTTGCCAGCCTTGGCTGTCTTAGAACAGCAAGAGTAGTGAACTGTTACAAATCAGAATGGATCAATACAATGATTTCTTAAAGCTTGAAGTCCATCTAGCAGAGTTGGAGTGGCTGTGTAAGTAAGCACAATTTTCAATGTGTATGTCCAGAAGTATTAAATAAAACATTGTGATAACATTTGTGAGAGCATTTTTTTAAAAACATTCTAAAAATAGTCATTTCATTGAAATTTTGCATCTATTATCTGCAGGTGCCCACTTATTTGTTCCTTTACAAATGCATTGTTTATATTCACAACACTAGAGAAAGATTATCTGCTGCAAAAAGCGATCTGAGCTTAAAATTGACTTCTGTTTGAAACAGCATTGATGCGTTTTACTATTGCAGTTACATAGTAGAAAATGTTAATTTGATAATCAAGAATGGTAGATGAAGTATTACAGAGCAATTCTTTTTCTAATAGTTTAGTCAGGGCATCTGTGAATTTACATGTATTTGTCTGTGTGGGCAACAACTTGTTACAGTGGGATACAAAGCTGTCTTGCTTTGCCTTTTTTAATTACCAAAAGTTCTTGTTTTGACAATGCGAGTGTTATATACATCCTTCTCAGGAATGTATTTCCACATATAAAAACAATTACATTTAAAAAGATGCACTCCTACTTGCATTTTCCAGGTGCTATTTAAAAAAAATGAATATTCACGTTGCAGTTTCTCTATAAACATCACTGTGGCGGGGGGTTATGTGAACTCTTCAGGGTGTGAATGTGTTGTTGCACTCTCAGTATGTTACAGTCCATGGTGTAACTTGTCATACAACTTTGAGTTCGGAAAATATATCTCCTGGAGCACTGCAAATCCTCTGACATACGCATGATGTTATCCACATCATCTTCCACTTAAAGAAGCCTTCATTGGGACACTCAAACTGTACAGTGATCATTTTGGACTTATTAGGTATGCAGCACCTCTTGTCCAAGCACACCCCACAGAACGTTAGTCTGTAGCTTTGAGTAGTTGAACATCCTGAAAAAACTAGTTTCTCTGCCGTAGGAAGCTGGAATGTCGGTTGACATGTTTTTCCTTTTGGAATCTTTAATATAAAACCAAAGAAAAGCCTGAGTTTTTACACATTAAAAACAGAACGTGTAAGAAAAAATTGTGACATTTACATAGCGATATCTTGAAAATTACTCCTCCTGAAAGCTGTCTTATTTTTCTTTATCAGCCAACAAATAGAAAATATTTTCTGAGTGACTGAGCACCAGGACAGCACTAACAATAATTCAGGACATTGTATTGTTTTGTTTGAAATTACACACCTGTCGTTTACAGACAGAAGACTGAGGGTAGAAAACAGAGAAGAGTTATTTTCAACCTTTAAAAAAAAGAAGTCATTTTATGCTAGTAGTTGCTAATACATCCATTTTTTCATTACTTCTAATATTTTGATTTTCTATTAGGAAGTCATTTTATATTAGAAAATACCTTTATTGTCTTCGGTATATTGGTCAGACAAGGCTGGATTAAGCATAATCTCTTTTCTTTTTTCATTTCACATTTCCTGTTTTCGTTGGTCACTCGGCTGGATATGCCAATGCCACAGGTCCTGGAACAGGGTGTCCAGGGAGTTGCCTGTACTAGGCACTTTTTCTTCAAAACTAGCGGTAAAATTCTGTAAGCTAAGACAGCAATATATTATTTATGCAGCAGAACAGCCCCAACAGGATTAGTTGAAAATGAAAGGATAAACACTTGATTTTTGTTCATGAAGGTTATTTTGTAGGTAAATCTAAAAATGAAGCATAAACAAAGTTATACAAAAGCTGGCTGAGCTGCCGTTAAGCTTTACTGACACTGGATACTCAGATCCAAGCAAGGACTATGAAATTGCATGTGTTGTATGACCCTCCAGTTTAATGTGATGGAAATGTTAATGTGGAGAGAGTTACTTGTGTAATTTTTATGAAATGTCCAGAATGGAAGAGACATTGGAAATTATTTAAGCATAGCTTGAAAAGGGATGCTGAAAACATTAATGTTGGTTTCTTTGTAGATATTGTGAAGGCTTTAGGTTTTGTATTGAGGAGTAAAATTCCCCAGACACTTCTAGATATCACCAAAAAACCTAGTTTCTGGTGGGTTAGGGCTGGATTAGGTGGAGTAAACTTTAAAAAAAGAAACAAAATTGCAATGCAAAAGTTCATGGTGAAACTCTGCAAAAAAACTGCCTATGTGGAATCTGTCCGTTTAGGTAAGAGCACGGGCAGAATTACAAGTCGACAGCAATTTAAAGATTTCATTGCAGCAAGCAGATTAAAAGCCTGTCACAGATCTGCAACAAATAAAGGGAAGTTAAGTGGTTGTTTATACTTGGTACGTTTTTAAAGTGTGACCTACGTACCTCCCTATGTACCTAGATTACATAAATAGAATTGACAAGGAAAGCCAGAAAACAAAGCAAGAGTGGTGAAATGAAACTTAGCACTTGTTAACCACACTAACAGAAAAAAGACTTCTCAAAATAGGTGTTGGCCATTTGAGCCATTCATGCAATTCATACACGAGTTGACATGACTCTTCTGCTGCACTGGGCAAGGGAAGTGGGAAGGTCTCACTCAAACAAAATTTCAAGGTGGTTTTCTTCAGAGGGAGGTAGAGTTCTTTTGGGGGTTTTCCATGTTTGGAGTTCTATGTTGTCTGCTTTTATCAAATACGCCTTTTGGCCCAGAGCTTCAGTTTTGTTGTCTTTATTTAGTTCAGTCGATGGTAGCTCAGGGAATCTCGCTGGAATAGCCATGCCTCTGGTCTGTCTGGGAGCACTGTCCCAGTTAGCTGTCCTTCTCCATCAGCTGTGTCTTGGAGGAGGAACAATTAAGTGGGTTTGTATCACCTGAAGAATAGCATCCTTCAGCACATACAGCCACCACAGGGACAGACTGCTGGGTCCCTGCGCCAAGACAAATAGGAAGTCTGCTTTGCAAGCCTGGGTATCTTTTCTCAAGGTTATGTTGTGCAGTTGGTTCAAATTCCTGAATAAACACTGTGAGATGCAGTGTTGCAGTCCACTCACCCAAGGAGTTCCTGAAAGTTGGACTTCAGCTTTTGGATCCATGGAAGTGCTACAAAGTAAATTGCTTAATGCTGTTCTCCAGGTACCTGAACTACCCCCAAATCCAATTAATATATTTCATGGGGTCAAATGGCTTGGTTGCCATTGTTTCCAATGCATTATGTTTTCTCTTCGATCAGATTAGCATTTGAGTCAGTTGCCTTACCAAGTGTGTTTTTATACATAGTATTAGGTATATTTCTGTAAAAAGGTTTTGACCCTAATTATAGGTATTGTATCATAATTTTGAAGTAAAGATGAGCTTCCTTTTTATTTTTGCTAACTTGCATAACTACTGCTAACGTGTTAGAAGTTGTCCAAACTGAACTTCAGATTTTGTGAGTGGGTCTGCTTATCTGCAGATTGACTTATGTGCGTCTACCTATTTACTCAGCAGTCTTTTACGAAGATTTTCTGATAAGTTTTGCGATCCTTTTATTTTTATTTTATTGATCCATGATGATGATTCAGGCCATAATTCAAGTTGCTACCAAATAAATGGCTCGGCTTTCTGGTACACACATTAGTTGTAATGAAGATGAGTTTCACCATGGAAACTTGCACATGCACAGGGAAGGAGACAGCACAAGGGCAGGCAGCTGTGGCCAGGGAAGGGCCAGGATAGCTGCTTCTGGCAGTGGTGCTTCCTTAAAGGGGAAAAGAGAGCTACAGTGTTAGCCACAGAGCAAGAGTGAGGTTAAAAGGAGTATCAGCTGACCCTGGCAGAACTGCCTGGATGACTTGTATGATTTTGATCAGCCTGAATAGAGAAGAAATTGGGGGGAGGGTTGTCCTTGCAGTGACCTGAAATTTTGTGAACTGATTAAAGGTGCAGGTCAGTCTTTGAAATTTTCTGCTTTCTGTTGAAAGAGGGCTGCAACTTGTTAATGTGTGTATGTGAAAACCAAGAGTCCCTACCACCAAAGAGCAGGAGAAAGTGAGACAGCTCCCAGGCTGTGAAATGGCTGTCCACCAGCAACCCTGACTGGTCTGGTCTGATGAGTAGTAAACCTCTGCAGAAAGATGGGTCGAAGGTAGCTTTGGCCAATTCCCTGGTGACAGAAGCCAAAAGGCTTTTTGTTTTTCATATTCATCAGGTTGAGAGAAAAGAGTCTGTGGGGTAATTGGGATGGACCAGTCACCCTGGCAATGGCCTTCAGCAAGAACTGAGAAATTGCCAGTGCGCTGCCTGGAGCCAGGGACACTAAATGCAGCAAGGCTCAGGTACAGAAAAGTTTACCAGTGTAGCCAGGCACACCTGACATCAGTCTGTAGTTTGTTGATTGAAGCTGCTTGTGCTGTCCCGGGCCACAGATGGATTGTCTGGGCTTCTTTCTGCCCGTGGCCCTGGCGCAGGGACTTGCTGCTAGTTTTGGTGTAAATACAGGTGTACATCCAATTGCACCACTGACACACAGGCACTTATAAAGTGGGTTAGGTTGGAAGGTCTGCCCGTTAAGATAATAAACTCCATTGAGCTCACATCCTACAGCTACCAGATCTGCAAATGGTAAACAACAGTTACTGACACAGGAGGAGGACGTCGTTCCTGCTTACAGATTGCTAAAATGCCATCAGCCTTTACCGCACCCACAACTTCCAGTTCTTCCCAGCCCAAGCACGTTTTTTTTTATTTATTTATGCCCAATGATAACTACAGCCGCCCGATCAGTCATCAGCATATCTGCAAACAACATGCTTGTGCACAATGAACTGGTTTCACTACTGCATATGCAGGTAAGCTTAAAGACGGTCCCAGCCCTACTCTCAGATTCTCTGACTGAGCAGCAGGAGGACTAAATTAGGATAAATTGCCTAGCACAGAGCTGTGCAGTACCAGCAAGCAGAGTTTTCCCCCAAAACCATCCACCTGCGTGGTCCCACCCTCCTGGACTTCAAGAAGGGAACGTGAAAGAACAACTTACATGCACACACGCCTGTTTCGTACCTAGGCTCGTCTGCCGAGTAGTCGCAGTAGAGGCCTTTGTGGGGATCACAAACGTCTGCTTCATTGCAGGTCTCTCCTGACTGCTTGGCACAGACCCTACAGCAGCCACAACCGTCCTTCACCAAGCTTACCCCGGGGGTGCAGGTTGGCACAGATGGGCACCTGCATGGCCAGTGACAAACCTCCTTGCGCTGGTGGACTTCACCGATTTCGGAAGGTTTTTCTCCAGGCTTCACTGGTGGGCTGTGGAAAAACTTACACACAGTGGGTTATTTTGAGAGCTGAAAGCATTATGTGTAGCTGGGATAGCATAAAATGGAGTTGGGATGGAAAAACCTGTGAAGTCGCATGAAGACCCTGAACATCTTTTATCTCACAGGATCCAAAAAGTGAGAGGCTGTGAGGTTTAGGTAGGAGACAGAGGGCCGATTTCATCAGTCACTGTCATGCACTGAGGTGTCATTCCACCAGTGAGCCTGGCCTACTGCTTATATGAAACATAATTCATCAGTCTTTCCTTTGCCTTCAATACAACACAAGCTGTAGTAGAGGTAGAGTAGGGAAAAAAGTGTTTTAAAGTAGGTGGTGGATTTCTTTTAAATATTTCTTCCCACAAGCCTCCTATCAAATTAATTAGCTTTTGATTCCTTCCACTGTTTGATAGCCAGCCCTGTGTGCCACTTCTGATGGCAAAAGCTTTTTAAAATAGTAAATCTCTTTTGAGTGTTACTTTCATTCCAAAGTTTGAGTAGCTGTTTGGGAAGGAGCATTGCAGTATTTACAAATTCTCTTGTGCTAGACGCAAAAGTTGAATCCTAATAAGGGAGGCTAGTCATTGCACTGCACAGGTCTTTCTCTAAGGGTGTATCTATTTGCATGCGCAAGTGTTCATTGAACTCAGGGCTTACAGGGCAAAGATGTATTTCTAAAAGAGATTTGCATCACCAGTAGGAAGTCAAGATCTAGCCAGAATTTACTATTTTCCACATTCTGCCTCAGAATTCATGTCTTTTTTTCTTCTTCTTTTCTTTTCTGTTTGTTTTTTTTTTTTTTTAAGAAAAGGAAGTCCTAAGTAATTCTTGATGGGTTTATTTTTCTGAGGCATGGGGGAAGATTAACTCAGCCCAGAGTGTGCGAGGATCTATTTGAGATAGCTATATTCTATCTGCTTTTCTGAAGAGCTACACCTAAAACATAACAGTTTAGACCTTAGCATTGAATCTTTTCATGCTGCTGATTTCAGCAGAAATGCAGATCGTGATATAGTTATTCATCGCGGATGACTGGATCCATAGTTTAGTGGGGGCACACACAGCGCTTGGCCACTAGCACAATGTAAGGCTTGGGAGCTGCTCTCATCAGGCAGCTCTGGCTGCCCAAAGAGCAAGAGGGAAAGAGAAGATCCAGCCCCTCATCAGGTACCGGTATCACCATCTAGCTTGTGGGGAAAAAATAAAAAAAATATATAGCCTAGGTTTTTTCTGGGCACATGAAGCCCCACCTATCAGTTTCTCCCTCTTCCTCCAAACTGCAGGGCTCTACTGATGTAGAAACCACCTCCAGCAGAGAGGCTAAGGGAGCGCTGGGGAAGGGGTCATTCAGCTGGGTTTCCTTTCAGTTCAGCTTTCAAACGGGAAGTATCTGCAGAATTCAGCATTTCATAAGTCATATCCCATGAAAGCTCACAGCATAATTGAGCTGGCCTAATTGCATGCAGCTGTAAATGACCTTTTAAAAGGCTTTTTTCTACCACTAATTTCCATTTTTCATAGTCATTTACAACTTTACTTACAATATCTTAATTCACAGCTCCTAATGAAGCTTCAAAGTACTAGCTTTCAAGTTGCTTTGGCTGAATGATTTTTAAGATACATATTAATTCACAGAGGCAATTCATATAATAAATGAATATCAAACAATGTCGTGGTCTTGCATGCAGCATGCAGAAGATAGTTTCATAAATGTGTTATGTTGTTAATCATTTGCTGATAAAGGATTTCTTCTAATCCTTTTTACTTAAATACAGCAATAATATAGAAACAACTAACTTAAGTATGCTTTTTTAGGCAGCTAAGCCTTTCCTATAAACCATAATGTTAATTTGATGAACTTGTGCATTGGAGTGTAAAGCTTCTTAAAGGCTTGCTCTGGAAACAAGACGCACAGGTGTTCCTACACATTTAACAGTGTTCAAGACTGTATGGTTGCTTTAGGAAACACTTTCTTGCTGCTTTTTTTCTTTTTAAGCAGAGTATTAGTATTAGGAATTTGGTCATGTGCCAGCTATATCAGGTTATGTGGCTTAAATCAGATACCGTGTTTCAAAATGGATATGTGTAGCAGGAAATAATCTGTGTGCTTCGACCAGTATGTTTAATTTGCATTACAAATTAAAACATGCTTTAAACCTACAGAATTCTACCTAAGCAAGTGATTTTTCTCTCCTCTTTTTTAGGGAAAGATGTCAACTGAAACGTGTAAGACTACAAAGTTTCCCAGTAAGAAAAACACCACCAGGCAAGTATCTGACAGTTTAAAGTGTGGAATTACTGAGAAGCTCGGTCTAGCTGAAAAATTTTCAAAAATCTATTAAGTTACAATGAAAATTTAAAGTCTACTTGTAAAGTTTACAGGCCAAATATTTTTCTAATTCTTGCTTCCCAAAGTTTCTGTACCAAAGCTATCTACACCACAGAAGCCCACTGCATACTTTTCCTGATCCTATGGGCAGATCAGAAAATGAGGCCATTGTGTAGGAATCCTTCATGTGTTGTTGTTTATTTTCGTGTGTTTTAAAGGTTGAACAAGGTCTGTGTGGCATAAATAAGCAAACAGCAAAAGTAAGCAATGTATTATTGCTAATGTTCTGTTATCTTAGTCCGGCTTTAAATACGCAAAAAGTTAGAAGACGGAGACAGGCATTTGAAAATTCTCCATTTAACATTCATCTTGATTGTAAAGGAAAAATACACTGTGTACACATAAAGTGGATTTTCAAAATTAAGTAAATAAATAATGAAATTGGCCTTTGACACAAATACCTTCAGCAAAAGCTACCACTTAAAATTTTCTCATAACAGACAAAGCATGACACAGCCCAGGTGCCTTTCTCATTTGTAAAACTAGCCTTAAGTCAGACCACTGTACATATACATATATATATGGAATATGAGCATGGACAAGATGTTTACTTTCTTACTGCATCAGATAACCATTTGTGCTTATATTGAAAAAAAAAAAAAAAAAAAGCAAGGTCACTAACAATTTCAGCTTCCCTAACACTTCTTTTTCCACTGAATCATATTAATGTACAGATTAGAGACAAAAAAATATGAAAATCAGGACTGATGCAGTAAATAAGCTGCAAATGAAATTTACTCAGGAGTACGGAATGGCTCCTTATTCGTTAGGAGGAATTTGTTTCTCTGAAATTTATTTTGTCATTAAGCAAATAAAAACTTTAAACCGGGACAGGGTGAGGGAGGGAGAAATCTTTTTCTTCTTTTTATGAACTTACCTGTTGCGTACAAGGGATGATGAAGATGGTGGGAAAAAGGAGCCACCGCATGTTCCTGCACATTCAGAAGTGAAACTGGGAGATAGGGAGCAGGCTGAGCTGTGTCAGAGGAAGCACTGAACACAAAGCTCTCCTCTGTCTCCCGTGCCAACGCTACTCTCCCCAGCACATGCACGAACACATACACGCATTCACACTTGAAATTCTCCACTTCATACAAAACCAGCTTCACACTGAAATTTCTAACTGATCTTCTTTTCTCTGCCCAGCACTAGAATACAGATTTTCACACCCTGCTTGATCCCATCCAGCTGCTTCAGCAGATTCTGCCTGACTTAATTGAGGTCGGGTGGGGTGACATCTGATTCTTAAAATCTTGCTGCTGGAAATGTAGTGTTATTTTTAACTTGTCTTTAAGTCCATATTACAGGAATTTCTGAAATCTGAAGGGCAGAGCCCAAATATGTGTATTTTTTGAGACAGAGAAAGCAGAGTTTCTCAAAATTTCTAATGTACTGTGCTTAGCAGAATCATAGCGCAAAAATTAACACCGTCAGTACATGCTCTCTAAATGGGGAAAGAGATGCTATGGTGTGTTATAACACTAGTGCGTATTCTGCACTGCTTCTTTCCATGGAATCCTAATAGGGAAACCCAAACTATAATGTACTTTTCCCTGAAGTATGCACCTTGTCTTACTGCCATGCCACCCCGCTGAAACACAAGACCATTCAAATCTCTGAATTTCCTCCTCCCTAATACTACTGGGGTGACATGCCTGATTTTTAGGTGAACAAGTGAGGGTCTCCAAGACAAGATAAAAGCTCCACCCCTGCAACAGTGGCGTTGGGGTACCCTGGTGAACATTTGTCCTTACTCAGTCACCTCCTGTGAAGTCCAAGAGTTACCAGGGGAGGCTGCCAAAGCTCACGCTCGCACAGCAGCTGTGTGTGGACAGAGGCAGTGGTGGGAGTATCGAATCAAATCCAGCCCAAGCAGTTCTGGTTTGCTCCCCAACTCGGAGCACCGCATGCCCTCTGCAGCTACAAATGCATCCTGAACTGCCCTTCAAACTCATGAGCAGTCAGCTGTAAATCACTGAAAAACTGCTCCTCTTTAGCACACCTGCTTTGTCACATACTTCAACATAAATTCCAAACAATACCTAGGTACCAAGTGGATGCTGCAAATCAGTTAATTTCAGTGACATTACTCTGAGTATGCATCTGTGCAGACCAGGTCTGACTCAAGCCTTGTGGTTCCCATTAAAAACTTACGAACATAGCACCTAGGTTTCTCAAAAATCTCTTCTGTGTACTTGCAAAACACAGCGTGTTTCATAGGATCAGAGGATAGCTGAGGTTGGAAGAGACCCAGGACGTCTCTAGTCCAACCAATGCTCAAGCAGGGTCAGCCCTGAGATCAGACCAGGTTACTCAGGGCTCTGTCTGTTTGGGTCTGGAAAACCTCCAAGGGTGGAGACTGCCAGACCTCTCCTGGCAGCCTTTCAGAGAGATAATAATGAGCAATGCGGGCTGTCTGAGGAGATCCCAGGTACAGTTTTCTCCTGCACACCCAAAGACACCCCTCTCGCTCTCCAGCCTGGAAGAAGCAACTGACTGGAAGGTCAGAGGACTAGGACATCCATTCTCCTCCTCCTAGGGCTGCAGGGGAGCACACAGCATTCATTTGAAATGTGTTGTTCCTCTTTGCATCACAGAAATAAAGCATGTGGCCAGTGCAGGGCTGCGAATGCTCTGTGTGAGCTGCAAAGACTGGTCTGCTGTGGGTAACCATCCCCGTTCTTGGGAAACAGGAGAGAGATGTTCCTGTAGGATTATCCATTTGTTTTGTATGGTGTATTTTGCTGGAGTTCAACTGGAGAGCACAATGTCTTCAGCATCGGAGAATGTGAAACTGATTTGAGTATAATTAAGCTGATTGATTGATTGATTGATAGAAAATGTTGGGTTTGGGAGGAAGGTTCCTCCCCAGGGAAGACATTCTCATGGTATAACACATTAAAATGTGATTTTTGTGTCACTGGATGGTTGCCCACATGTGTGCAAAGCAACCAGCATGCTTCTTCAGTCTAGGAAGGGCCTGCTGCTAAGAACAGCACTCCTACAGTAGGGCTCGGGTCTCCAAAGCAATAATGTGCCTTCATTGCCTGTCCCTAACAAATGCATTAACTGAGGCTCCCTGGAGCTTGCAGTACCTGCAGTACTGAACCCTGAGTGAAGTTAATAGGGAGCCATAAGACCACAAAGACAGCAACACTAACTCCTTTGCATAAATAATGCACCAATGTTTTGACTTAGTATTAGAGTCTGTGCCTCTGCTAGTATTGGCTCTGATTTAAATAAATGGAGGCTGTGTGCCCTTTTCCTCTTCTGTGGATCTTTAGGGATCCCCCACAACTGAAAAATTAACGTTCTTAATGCCATGTCCAGACTCAGCAATAGTTTGTCTGTATGTATCCTTCTTGCCACATCTCCCTTGCAGATTTGATTACATAAAGCATCATTCATTTCCTGAACTAAACCTGCTCTGTTATCTGGTGCCATTCTAATACTACCCTGAAGGGAAATGTAATTTGGTTATATATTCAGTGATCTCTACATACTGCACACATTTCTTTGGTGCCAAAAAATCATTTTCTTGTCTGTGAAATATACCATGTAAATCCATTGTCTGAAGGGATGGAGAAGTATGGGATATAAACCCATAAATGAATATAACCATGCATTCTAACAGGATACCCAGTCTTAGACAAAATGCCAGAAGTATTCATTATTGATATCTGTTATGGGCTAGGATTTTCAGTACTCCCTACTGGGCTTGGTGGAGTTATTGTGTCTAAATGCAGCAAAACCAGGGCTGAGTTCAGTCATTCCTAATAAGGGGGCGTCAGTCACAGATGCACACCAGAGCTGGGGGCTCACCTTTTGGCAGGAAGGTTTTAACATGTTGTCCAGCTTTGTCACTCTTTGTGCATGGATGTTACAAAGAGGCTCCTCTATTTCAGTCAGTCAAACCTACTGTCTGTGGCTTTTTGCTCAAAAAAATAAACAGATGAATAAAAAGAAATAGGTACATTATGTGACAATGTATTGCCTTTGGCTCACCCTGTCTCACATGCTGTTTGCTCACTTGGGCTTTGCAAAGAACCTGCCTTCCTCAAAACAACCATGCTCCAAAACCACCAATGGACTTCCCCAACACTTGCTATTGATGGAAGCTTGGCCGCACTAAGGCACTGCTGGGAGCAACAGTTTGCTTCCGGGCAGCATGGCGTGCCCCAGGTCCTGGGCTTAGCCATGTTCAAATATGCAGTGAAGTTCCCAGCTGGGTCACTCAAGCTGCGTGCTGCGATAGTCTTTGCAGAGGAGCCATTCGTCCACCACTGACGAGCTCTTGTGAGGTGCCTCCCTTCTTGGCTGGTCAGTAGCTCAACTTTTGTAAATTTGGGCCATTTTTGCTTCTCTTCAAATTGTGTTTCAGACATGAGTTGCACTCAAAAAGGCTCCATACCTCTCCTCCTGTAGCACCACCAATAACAGCACGTTCCTTAATGCAGCTGAGTAAGGAACTTCTCCTGAGATGACAGGGATATTGCCAAAGAGACAGAAATTCATCTTATCCTTCATACCCACTTCAGCAAGGCCATGTGTAACACTGAGATCACTGTCAGAGGGACAGAAATGCTTTGTACAAGGGCAGCTATAATACATTCCTCACAGTGTGCCACTGTTTCTACTTCAGCTGTTGTCTACTTCTAAACTAATTTATAAAGTTTCTCAGAGCCATAACATGCTACCTGATTTATGAAGATATTTACATGCTGATTTAAGATGTCTAGGTCCCATTTATGCAGGTAGTTGTCTACATCCTATTGTCTTCAAACAGGCCTTAGACACAGATAAGATGCCACAAAGTGCTTGTATTCCTAAGAACGCATCTCTGAAATGTTTCATCTTTCCATAACGGTCAACCATGTGAAACAAGAAACTCTCAGAATTGTTTAAGTTGAATATTTGTCAGCAAATAGAGGATGAGTTTTCATTTTTCTTGTTAGCAGATCATTTAAAAATATCTGTACATGCTGAACAAGCTTAGCCTGTGCTCTGCCCAGCTCTCTGAGGCAGACTCTGTGCAATCAATCCAGAGAGGCACAGGCTATAGCATACAGGCCAGGAAGAGTGAAGGCAGAAACAGCAATAAAAATGAAGACAAATTGGAGACCCACCAAGCAAGGCAAAAAAGTGTAACTGTGCTGAGCTAACCTATTACACGCTGGAATTGGCCAATTCTGCATAGAGTTCAGTGGCTCTGCTTTCTCGTTTTAATTTGATGCTGAATTCAATGTGACAATAAACTCGAATCAGCCCAAATCAAATCCGCAAAGCAGCTTTTCTCCTCATAGCCTGGCTCTCTGGGCACCCTGATGCCGGCAGCTCCAGCCTCGGCTACCTTTCTGCCCCCGTGGCTGGCCAGCACTTTGCAGAGCAGGCAGCCAGCTGCTCCTCGGGAAGAAGCGCCGTCAGGATAAATATTTGAGCACGGCAGCTAATCCCCCATGTCAGGAGACATGTGAACTTCCACTGAGGCTCATATGATTCTCAAAGGGTTTCCATTGTCAGTTGTAGGAGGAAATAGTGAAGCAGCTTCCCAAACTCCTGGGCTATTTACACATGTAGTTTGCGTGCCAACTAAAAACATTCCCGATGGAAATGAAAATAAGGTCCAGACAGAAAAAGAGTTGTATTTTTTCCCCAAATCACTGGGTGGGATTTTTTTTTTTTATTTTATTCCCAGTACATACTTTGTTAACCTTTTAAAAAACATCCTGCCTAAATATTAGTGTATTCCCACTGCTATCACCAGATTTATTTTGGCACAAAGTCATCCAAAAGACAAACTCAACCCTTTGGTCTACAGGGAAAGTATATGATGGTCTCTAGAGATCCAGAAACACCCATAGATCATAGGGCACTGGCTGGATCTGGTGCCTATTTTGAATGACAGGTGTCCCAGGTGGTGAGAAACCTCCAGCAAGGGGAAGGGAGGCTGTATCTGCCCCTGTCCTTCCCACTGGTGCAGTCACCTCCACCTCTCTCCTCCCATGTACAAGGCAGCTGCTCGGAGTTTCAGGACTGAAAGGATTTGCGCCTTCATTGACTGGGTCCATTAAAAATAGTACAAGCTGGGGAACTGGTGGTGGAGAGTCCAAAGAGCAAACACGGGGTGGGCACATCAGGTCTAGTGACAGCCTGTCTTCAGGCTCTTATAAGGGTAGATTTCAGAAAGGACATAAACGCAGTCTTGCCCCAGCCCTCAGGCCATCTCACACAGGATCTAAAAAGCAATGAAGTATCCAAGAGGAAAAAAAAAAATCCCTACCTCTTTATTGCATGGGTATCGAGAATAGTGTCACATTTCTTTATTTTTCTACGTAAGAATCTCACCTCAGCATATGTATATGAAGGAGTGGAAAAAAACATGGGAAACTCAGTTTAAACAGCCACATTTGGTTTCTTTTCAGTTTCCTCTATAGAAAAAGCATCAAAATCTACAAAGCATCCAAGCAAAACCCCACATCAACTCAAACTCTCCAGAGGGCTTGCAAGCTTGCCTAGCTTGCAAGAAAATGCTGCCAAGTTGTGTTGGGTTTACCGCCCCAGCAATTCAGTTGCATGGTTACCCTCCCTTTTTCATGCCTGCAGCAGTATTCCTTGTAAATCATCAAGGAAAATTAAAATAACAACCTCAGTTGCACAGCTGTGTCCATTTACTTCATCCCAATGCTTTGGTCCAAGTAACACGTCCACCACCACCAGGCTGAAGTAAGGAGACGAGATGGCAGGCAGGGGTTGGCTGGTGGGTTGTCCAAACCTCATTTGCCATGTGGGTGGAGGGGGGAAAGAAAAAAAGCAGGAAAGGGTTAAGGCAGAAGTCTCCTAGTGAATGACTGCGCCTGGCTCAGTCATCTCCGATCAGGAAAAGCCCACAGGAGAGCTCAAACATAAACAAGTGAATAATGTGTTCAAGATCCAAGGCTCTCAGTCCCGTTTTGCAGGAAGGATTATTTCATTTGCATCTTCTGTAAATGAGTCACAACCTATTGATAGCTACAAAAGTCTCAGTGTCGCCTCTGCGAAAATTGGGCCTTGAAGATGTTGCCTTACTTTTTTTTTGCTGCATTAAAGTTCTGGCTCCCGGTGCAGTGGGAGCCATGGTGCTGACTGCTGGTGGAACAATGCAGTGGCTGAGAGCAAAACCAGGGGAATTTAAATGGGAAAAGGGAGAGAAACAGAAGGTTTAGTGCTGCTGGGTCCAGACCGCTCTCAGGACCAGCTTTGGAGCTGGTGTCCTCTCATCACTGCCCTGGCCTCCTGCCCCAGGTAGGGCTGAGGGGCGCAGGCGCTGCACCTAACACCTTGCCTTGCCTCATCTGCTGACCAGTCGCCAGAGGAAGGATACCTGAGATGTACCTACACAGATACCCAGGAGGCCTCCGGAGAAGCTAGGCGTGGCCCCACACTGCAAAGCTAAGAACAAATTAGGAAAAGAGATGAAAACTTTCCCAATTAAATTAAAAGCAGGAAAGATATTAGGGTTTTCTTTTATATATCCTCAATAATGCATGGATCCTTCAGTTCCTGTCTTTTAAAATCTCTTGCAGACTACCTTAAATCCACTGGAGAAGTGCTCGGTCTTGCATTAGGTACAGCCCTGCCATCTGTCGGATTTTTTTTTAAATTAAACGCTTGTTTAATATAAGGAAAAAAAACCCCAACCTGACAGCAGTTGCTTGGGTTTTTATTTCAGTCAAATATGTGTTTGCGTTCCTCAAAGAGTTCAGGAACCAGCAGCAACCCTGACATTTCCTGGGGAGTCCAGTTAATCCAGGGCCCCATCCAGACAGCTTGTGCCCAAGGCTGTGCTCCTGCCTCAGAGCCTGTCTTGCCAGAAGTGTAAACTGGCTTCAGTGATGGCAACATCCCACTTCCATGGGCATCTTACCACATCAAAAAGAAAAGGTTCCTTTTAAGAGAAAAAGGGTTTTTTTTTTACCTAAGAATAACCGATCATCTGTCATGTATGCTCGTCTAAGCTCCAGAGAGACTTTCTAGGGGAAGAAGACCAGGGTACTAAAAGACCCTTTAACTCATCAAAGGTAGGGTTAAGAAGACCCAATGATGGGCATCTCAAGCCAGACAAATTCTTATTAGACACAAATATTTAACAGAGGATGAACTATAACACAATATATGGAGCGAAGTGGTAGGTCTCTGCCTTTCTGGGGTGAGATTCCCCTAGATGTCCTCCAATGAGGACAGCTACATGTCAGCTAGGGACCCTTTCTGTCTCTGGAAAGCAACAGGCACTTCCACAGTGCAGTTCATTTCTTCATATGGACCCTTCATCCTCAGGAGGAGATGAATGACATCCCTGAAGTGCCTCTGTACCTTTTTCTCTCTAGTGACCATACAGGGAGCTTTGATATGACATCCGGTCAGAGAAGTGCACCTTTCATCTCTAGGATTCTCTCTGGCAGAATAATTTGAATGAAAAACAAATAATGATCCCCAAAGCTCAGGTGACCAGGTGCAGTGTAAAACTTGATGCTTAGATGTCCTCAGGTGATTGCACAGTCCCTTCTGGCCTTGCTCTCTGTGTTTTTGGGGCTGGCACCATAGCAGAACCAGTCATGGTGCAGCCTGCCATGGGGTTGGCATCAGTGGTCAGGGCCAGCCCATGGTTTCGATGACCTTGAAAAGTGCCTTTGATTCCTTGCTTTATGTGAGGGGCAATGGGAGAGCATGCCCCTTGGCAGTGCTCAGTGTCCAGTCACAGTGGAAATGAGCTGCAGCTACCCAGCAAGCACTCGCTCCGCAGCTGTGCCCAGCACAACACCCGGCACCAGCTCCTTCCTTTCAACACAAAGAGGGTTTCAAAGAAAAAAAAAAAGAAGAGGCTTACCAGAGAGCCTCTGAGCACAGAGGATATGTTATTACCATCATTCTGATTCAAGCCTCTGATGATTTTGAATACGCTCGCGTTCCTCATTCACTCTGAACAGAAGAAACAAGCACTCTGGCCTCTGTTTTCATATACTTAAGCTACATCCAACAGAGAAGAAGCCCCAAGTGGTTTTTGTCGAGGGACCCAGGTAAGGTTAGTTAAACTGGCAACTGGATCTTTTTTCTTAGGAAAATATGAAAGGCAGAGGTTAGAAAGTACTCACTGAAGATGCTGTTGCAACTGCAGGCAATGGCAGAAGACACGCCCTGAAGCATGCTTTTAGAAGTAAGATTTTTAGAAAAGTCACAGTATTCACAGTGGGGAGCTTGCACTGTTCTTCCAATAGTCTTGTCCAGTTTCACACTGCAACTCTTATTGCTGTGTCAAAGCAGGCAAATTTCCTCTCCAAAAGCTGGCAGGCAGCTAAAGGAAGCCACTGCAGAAACAACAGGAAAAAGCTCGTATCTAGTCTGCACTTGAGAAGTTTACCCACCCTCCAGAAGTTCTTCCCTACAACAGAATCATTCAACACCTCTCAGGGAACTTTGGTCCTGTGCCGACTGCAGCTGGAGCCTGACAAAAATAATGGAGAACCCCAGCAAAAATGCTTCCCTGAGTCATGTATCTGATTGAAGGCCAGGTCACAGTGTGCTGGGAGACAGCCTGGGGCAAACATGCATGGATGAGTGACGTTGCCTGATGCCCAGCCTGAGCTATGACAGTAGCGAGAAGGTGACATTAAGTGAACCACAGAACGTCCACTCCAGCCCTTCGCCATGGGCAAATGCATTCTCACAGACATAGCCCAGAGGATGTAACCACATGCATACAGAGGGGTAAAGCTCAACTGTCAATTAAGTAAGATCTCAGCAAAGTCTCACTTAGTATCCATGTTGCTCATACACATGTATGTGCAACATGAACTTTGCCCAGACATGGAGGAGGCTGGAGGGGAGGACGAAAAGACACACCAGTTCAGGCAGGGTGGCCACACCATCTAAATTTAGCAGGTCACATATGGATCGTACTACCTCAGCCCCATGCACAACCTACATGGTCTCCAGGCATCTTCAAAACATTGGACCAACCTGGACATTTCCTCAGTGATGCTGGACCTCTGGCCACTCGCGCTCTCCCAGATACAGTTCAGGGTTAGCGTGGGTCTAGCACCCTTTGCAGTAGTTAGGGTGGAGACACTGATCCAGTTTTGAGGGTAAGTGAATTTAGCAGTACAGATATGAGCTGTGCTGCGCTTGCTGGCCTCCAGGCCAGGTAATGGTCTCTGGTCTGTTTTATTACAGTGGAGAGACAGCCTATGGATCTAAAAGGTACCTGACCATTTTTCCATGTACTTTCTGCTAAGAGGATCTATAGTAGCGTCTCCTACTGTGCATTAAATCGGGAAATTGCTATCATTAAAAATCACTTTATTCAATCAGTTTTATAGTCATCTGGCAGCTACCAACTTTTGTCTTCAAGTGCACACTGAAAGTGCGTCTACGTGACTGTCAGCTCTTTGTGGGTCTCATGGAAATATCAAGTACACCTTTAAAATGTCTAGCTGGGGTCCTGCAAACAGAGTTGCCATGGCAGCACAGAGATCTCACATGGCAGGACATCTTTGCTTGCCTTAACAAAGGTGACAAACCGTTCAGAGCATCTAATGGATACTTCTTTAAAACAAACCGAGCTTAAAGAAAACCCGGCTTGCCCCACGCTCGTAGAGCATCAACTTGAGACCAAAAGCCACAAGCCACATAAGAAAAGGGATAAGTCTGCAGCATGAGAGGCCCGTTGGGATCAGAGACCCACGTAAGCCTGGTGTGAAATCAGAGCAAGCCCCCAGCAATGAGGACACAGCCGTGTTGCTGCCGGTGGCTGGAGCAGCTCTCTGCACAGCAGTGCTGCAGTTCTCCCCCCAGCCTTCTGCAGGTGGCTGTCGCACTAGCAATTACTGCTATTGAAGCTACCTGGCTTTATTCTCCTTCATTACTTTCCCTCTGACAGGAGAAGTTACTGCACTTGGAAAGTAAACAGCTTTTGCTGCAGTTCTTCCGAAAAGCAGTGCTACTCTAAAACATTTAGAAAAAAACACACACAATGTAGGAAAATAAACAATACCGAACACCAGTTGTTAGTATTTTCATCATGCCGTAGGAGTGCCTAATGTTTGACTGGAATTACAAAGACAGCTCAGAGCATCTGCTCTCCAGGATCTCTGGCCTCAGTTCTTCAAAGGCTTCAGGACGTGATTTCATCTGCCCAGAGCAGTTGTGCAGAGGGGATGTTTGATGTGCAGAAAGGTTTGTGTCTAAGTATTTGTAGGGCCGGAGCCTGACCTGACAAGTACAGAAAATTGGAGAAAACTAGTAAGAGTAGCAGAGGAGTTCAATCTTGGTTAGACAAAATCAAAGCTGAGGCACTCACCGGCATCAAATGCCATTTATGACCGGTAACTTCTGTCCATATAAAAGATGAACGCAGGTGTTCTTCTTAAATGCTCAAACTAATTGAGTCCCATCAAGAGCTGATGATTCAGAGGGATGCAAACGTTCCTGGCTCCATCAAGTTGCTTATACTATAAATGTCCAGCTGTGCAATGATGAACACAGGGAAGGAACAAGGGAATCCTTTCTGATTTATGCCCTGAATGAAGTTTGGCCCATAATTTAAAATCTCTGAGGAGTCTCTAAGGCTTGTACATCCTCATACCCAACTTCACTAGAGCTTTATTTTGAGCCAGACAGCTCCAGAGCTCAGTGCAGAAGCCTTCTATTGACCTACAGCACTTCTGTCTGCAGAGTACTCAGGCTGGATTTGAGGAATTCCCTTCCCCTGGGTAAACAAGTCCAACACATATCCCAAGCCTGCCTGAATCTGAAGTTCAGCCACTTGACTCTCTTGCTCCTTCTCAATATGGACATACTGACTCCTCTCTGAACGTATCCCAGACATTTATTTATAGGCCATAAGGAATTCTCCCATTCACCTTCTCTTCCACAGGCTACAAGACTCATTGCATCTTCTACACTTTCTTTCTCACGGTGAGTGTTACTTCATCAATTTTTTCATCTTCTCGTTGCGCTTCAGCTCACACCTGACCTCTGATGGAGTGAGCTCTCACCAGGATGAGTCCCAAGGAATAACCCTGTGCTGGGCAAGAGACTCCCTCAGGCCCAGGCTGCCCCAGCCGCCAATTCCCATGAGTGACTCCTTGCTCCCAGCAGGGACTGTGCATGTCAGCTGCACAATAAATAGGGAGGCCACATAAGCTGCAGTTTTTCTCCAAGTGCCCTGTTTTTTCCTTTAAGAAATGTTGTCTTTCTTTAAAAGGGAGGGGGAAGGAATAGAAAGGTGTCTGGGTCATATTTTCTTTGTTCTTGGTCTTTTCCCTCTTCTTTAAATTGGGACACATCAGTAATTTTGAAGCCCTCAGTGAAATGGTTCTGTTAACAGCCCGTGTGCTTGCATCAGGGAAACTCACTGCCAATGATTTGGACAACCATGACTTAGGGGGTCAAAGGAGCATGGCACTTACTGGAAAAAACAATAACAAAAAGATCCTACAGGTTTTCTACAGCCAAGGCTACCTGCTTCCCAGCAGCCTGTGGTAGGTTGACCCTGGCTGGATGCCAGGTACCCACCAAGCCGGTCTATCACTCCACCTCCTCAGCAGGACATGGGGAGAAAAAAATGATGAAATGGTCATGGGTCAAGATAAGGACAGGGAGATCACTCACCAATTACCATCAGACCTGAATTGGGGAAATTAATTTAATTTATTGCTAACCAAATCAGAGTAGGGTAATGAGAAATAAAACCTAATCTTAAAACACCTTCCCCCCATCCCTCCCTTCTTCCTGGGCTCAACTTCCCAAATTCTCTACGTTCTCCCCCCGAGCAGCACAGGGAGATGGGGAATGGGGGTTGCAGTCAGTTCATCACACATTGTCTCTGATGCTCCTTCCTCCTCAGGGGGAGGACTCCTCACACTTTTCCTCTGCTCCAGCGTGGGGTCCCTCCCACGACACAGTTCTCCACAAACTTCTCCAACGTCAGTCCTTCCCACAGGCTACGGTTCTTCACAAATTGCTCGAGCGTGTGTCCTTTCCATGGGGCACAGTCCTTCAGGAACAGACTGCTCCAGCATGGGTCTCCCACAGGGTCACAAGCCCTGCCAGCAAACCTGCTCCAGCATGAGCTCCTCTCTCTGTGGGCCTACAGGTCCTGCCAGAAGCCTGCTCCAGCGTGGGCTTCCCATGGGGTCACAGCCTCCTGCAGGCACATCCACCTGCTCCGGCATGGGGTCCTCCATGGTGGATATCTGCTCTGCCGTTAAACTCCATGGGCTGCAGGGAGACAACCTGCCTCACCGTGATCTTCACCATGGGTTGCAAGGGAATGTCCACTCCAGCACCTGGAGCACATCCTCCCCGTCCTCCTTCACTGGCCTTGGTGTTTGCAGAGTTGTTTCTCTCACATATTCTCATTCCTCTCTTTCAGCTGCTGTTGCACAGCAGTTTTTTTCCCCTTCTTAAATATACGATCACAGAGGTGCTACCACTGTTGCTAATGGGCTTGGCCTTGGCCAGCAGTTGATCCCTCTTGGAGCTGTCTGGCATTGGCTCTGCTGGACAAAGGGGCAGCTTTTAGCAGCTTTTCACAGAAGCCACTCTTGTAGCACCCCGGCTACCAAAACCTTGCCACAGAAACCCAATACACAGCCAAAGGCAGAAGTGCCCCATGGGATGGCCCCACTGCCTCTGTCCCCATTGTCATCCCAGTGAGCCTTGGCATGATTTTTCAGAATTAATCTGTTACTGTTTTTCAGGTAAACCCGTATTCCTTGAAATGTGGGTAGGAAAGACAAAGTTGGGGTTTTACTCTCGTCTCTGGTTGTTGGGGTTCTTTTTGGTGGGCTAGAAAATGACTGAAATGCAGAGTTAGTAAAATAAAATAGGGAGAGGCAATGAACCAGCCCAGTGTGGGTGCTTGCATGCCCAGCAGCAGCAAGGGAAGCTGTGCAGTGGTGGCTCTCCACTGGCTGTGGTCACTTGGAGATGAGGGCTTTGACTCAACTGTCATTACCACTGTCTCCTGGTTTTGTCCAGGTTCTCATAGGCAGCTGCCTTGGTGAGATGGGCAGGAGACTCTAAAAGCTCGTGTTCTTGAGGCTGGATATTTTGTCTGGTTAAAGTGTGGGTGGCAGCACTGTGAATTCTCTTCACAGAGAGCTCCTTGCTCTCCTTCACAGGGGAGCAGGAGGGGAGTTTGGGCTGAATGTAATATTAGGGGGAAGAAGGCATGTTTCACAGTACCCTTTGTGTCCTGCCAAGATCTTACACATTGCAGAATTATTTCTGCAGAAGGTGGGATGTCTGGTGGGAGGTGAGAGTCACTGCCCCACAATGGGGCACCAAGTCCAGCAGCTCCAACATTTCTCACCGCTTGGGTTATTAATGCCATTTTGGAAATGTCAAACAGAGCACTGTGGAGGAGACTGAATTCTGATAATCAGGAGAAAAACCACAGCAAACGTGAGAGTGGCTTTGTTGTGATATTCTTGGATGGCTGCAGCTCTGAGAGGCAACCACCAAAGAATTCTTTTTATAGCAACAACAGCTCCAGTGTCACCTAATGGAGACTGAGAATTTGGGTCATGATAAGGGGGAGCTCTTGCAAAGAGACTTTTCCAGACGTGACTCTGCTCTGCACTGTGCCACGCATTGAGCATTGTCAGGTAGGAGAGAAAAAGGCAGCACTGATGCACCCAGGTAAACATTGCCCTTCCCACCCTGAAGCATTGCAACTTGGCAGTCAAAACTCCCAGAGGAACATTTTTGCCATCACATCATGAGGCCTGGTCGTGCATCACCCAGGCAGCATTAACATGGCTTAGCCAGAAAGTTTGCAGTAGGATTTGCAGGCAGACCACTGCTTGCCTTGCCTAATGAAGAGGGACAGGATGGCTTACATGGATGGTGAACTCCTGTGCTCTCTGGGGTGGAGGAAACCTTCTTCTAAACTTTTTGTTCCTAGGGAAAAGCTATTTAGCTACTGCCTAAGCAACTATCAGTTCCCACTGTCAAGCACGGAGGGTGAAAATGTGTTTTTTACAAGGGTACTGGGTGGGAGTGTGCCAGCTCAGAGGCTGTTACTGCTGGGTGATGGGTTGCCCTTTCTCTATCTCCAGCCAGACTATAGCTGTGCTATACGTGCCTCACGTTAGGAACAGGCATAGAGCAGCAGTGCCAGAGGAGAGCTGAGGGAGGCCTGAAATGAGTGAGAGGCAGTGGGTGGTGATACGGAGGGTGCCCATGGCACAAGCCAGGGCTTCGGGCAGGTGCCAGTGGGAAGCAGGCAACCGGGGCAATTTATAGGAGTACAAGCTGCCCTTGATTCAGCAGCTTAACTTGTACTGTCAGAGGGAGGCAGGAAATTGTTATGATATTTGCCCCAGAGACATTTTCAGAAGCGGAGTAACTAAAGAAAAGGGTGTAAGCTCCAAATTTGTTGGGAAACAAGAAATATTAATAATGAATGGATGTTTTTCAGAGTGGAAATAGGTTAGTAAAACAGGCTGTTCGTCTGACCAGTGGCAATCTGGGAAAAGATGTAGATAACAATGTGTTAATTTGGCTAAGAACAGAAATACATATACTTTAAACGCAGCTGTAAAGTGCCACTGAAACTACAGAGGTGTCTCTACTGTGACCATCGCTGTGGTTTCAAAAGAAAAAAAAGTTTTGAGTCTTAGGAGACTCAAAAAAGACCTATCCACGTTTTCTGCCTTTTCTCCCTCAGCCCTTACTCTTATACCAGATGCTATAAATACTGAAGAGCCCCATAAATACAACTTCTTTTATTTAGTATATGTTGAAACTTGGCAGTGCAGATAAAGACCATGCTCTGGCTTTAGCAGATCTGTACAGCCCGTGGTGTTACCCCCTCCTACGCCAGGCAGAGCAAATGGGGCTCTCCTCCACGCACGGCCCTGGGGCAGTGCCCAGCATAGTCCCAGGAAAACCCACACCCCCAGATGTCTCTCAGACCTGAGGTGACTCCGGCGTTCACTCCAGGTTATCCCTACAGGTGTTTTGGGAAGGGCGCCCAATGCCACCTGTGCCCTTCTGTCATCCCCATCCCCAAGGGCTGGATGGGAAAGGTGTCTGCACATTGGGAATTCCACCGAACAGCAAAATACACAGTAAAAAAGCCACTACTTCTAGTCTTTAATTTGAAAAACTGGCCAAAATTCACGCAGTGACAGCACCAGGCCAAGGGGTAGCTGACCTGTCTTCAAAATGAAGGGGCTGCAGCCAGGTTAGATATCCCGACCCACCTTTTAATCCGGAGCAGCCAGACACCAGCTCTCCACCACAAAAAGGCAACAAAATTCCAAAATTTGCCTGGAAAAGCTACAGGTTTTGACCACAGGGCCACGACTTCTTGAAGCATCACCCAAGTTCCCATAATTCATCCTCAGCAGAAGGAGCGGTCCATGTCGGCATGCAGGTGAGGAAAAGCAGCATCCTCCTAAATGTGGATCAATACTCCCAAATTAACATGCTCAACAATCATGTCACAAACCTCAAAACTCATAAAGTTGTTTTGAAAAGCACATGATTAAAAAATTTTTTTTATTATTTTTCTGTTTATTCAGTCTCTAGACTTCTGGTCCCTGAGGTCAGCTCTGCCGCCAAAGGGCTACAATTTTTTTCCAAAAATGAAAGCCAAGCTTGTTAAGGAATTGTTTAGTCACACAAACTGAGACTTCAAGAAAAAACACCAAAGATCACAAGACTCCTGATAATTTTCTGGACTTGGCATCACACATGATTTGTCATGTAAGCCTGCAGAGAAAGATGGTTTCAAAATCCTCAGAAATGCTCTCTGGTTTTATGGAAACTCCTGAAGAACGGAGTACTGGATTTTTTTTTTAACTTTCTCTTTTTTTTTCTTTCTTTTTTTTTTTTTTTTTTGTGGATTACTGTGGCACCTGAAGTACTTACAGTATTTATATACTTGACATTTCAGAATTCAGCTATGTCAGGGAGCAGAAAGAGGCAGTTTTCTGTTTATCCAGCTGGACTCAGCTGGCAAACTTTGGCTCCTGTCTTCAGTATATTCCATAGTTCAGATTCTCAAATAACATGAGAGTGGAGTAAATACTAAATTGCCTTCTTTTATTGTTCAACTGGACAGACAGAAAATAGAAATAAAAGCATAGTACAGGAAAAATGAGTTTGTAACACAGGTAAAGAGTTTTGTCAAATTTTCTCATTTGCAAGCCCACACACAGTTCTCTTAACCTGGTTAAAGAAATAATCAAATTACATAGCTTACCGCCAGTAACTGTAAGAATATGCCTTAATAAGAAATGGGAGGCAGCAAAAATTTGTATCATTTTGCGTTTTGTCTGTTTGTGCTGCTAGTGAGACAGTGGAGAGGAGTAGCTAGAAATCAGAATTAAATAATCTCTTGTCCAAAGCCTGAGCATGTATGAATATATGGTACCAGGCATTAGAAGTGACCCAACATAGGCATTTTTAAAGCTGTGGAGTTTATGTGTCCACCATCACGAGGCCTTTCACACCAGTGAGCACTCGAAAGGAGACAAAAGGCACAACCATCCCAATGCCCTTATGTGCCCTGACATCTGCTTCTGGAACTGGTGCCATTGCCCTGTAACTTCAATAAAGTCATGATCATATAAGGTCTCTCCCTTCCTGCTTCCCGCCAGTTTAATAAATAAACTTCTTGCGGCATTTGCTAAGCTACAGACAAATAAGCTTTTCAGAAACATGAATGTGAAAGCTTCAGTTCCTCTTCCACTCACCAGTACGTGTGTAAGGACACCTGATTAATTTGCCTAGCCTTAGCAATAAGATGAAATTCTGATTTTATCATAATACTCTAGCTTGGCAATCTCTTTCACTAGAAGAAATTAAAAGCTCCACAATACCTGTCCTCTCAACAGCACATGCTGCTTCCTCAAGGTTAAATAGCTCCCATTGCACTGCTCTCTCTACTACTTGCATGTAATTATATTTTCTGTGTAAGTCTGTGTGTTCCTCATCTCACAGCAATTCATGGGGACATACTCTGGTGGCATACTCTTGTGCCAGCCTTTGGAAATCGTCTGTTTTCTGTGAGATTAAGTTCTTCTCTCCTAATTAAAAGAATTGCTCAAATTTGGCAAAATTAATTGAATATACTATTAGCTAATTTATTTTTAGTTAGACCCAAGGGAAAATCCAATTTTAGACGATGAAGTTCTACAGCACGTCTCCATCTTCTCCCTTCCCCTCAAGAAACTATTTCTAATGAGCCGAATCTTCCCAACATTTATTACCTTCAGTACACCACTACCACTGCAGGCTGGCTGGAAAGCTGCATATGACCAGTCTACAAACCAAGCTGACCCCAAAAACCTGAAGTCTGGGGGGAGGTGACTCTGGATGACCGCAGCTCCCTCCACTAGCTTTCATTTTGTAAAAATCCAGGCAGTACCCCCTTAGTGCAGTGTCTGCCACCATTGGTGCTCATATGTGAATTTAAAAGAATTCCCTGATGGATTAATTGAATATTTGTTTAGGAAAAATGTCTTTGATGGTAAACATTTCCTTGGAGACTGGAGAATATTGCATTTCTCCAGCCTGATGCTCGGTAGCTAACCACCTTAATGGCTTTTAGACGCCCTGGTATTTCTCAGCTGAAGCTCTCCTGATGGTGCACTGACAGTTTCCCCAGTCAGAGCTTTTGTCTTTGTAGGAAAAGAACAGTATTGCAGCGTTATCTGCAAGGCTCTGCTGGGAGCGTCATAAGGAGCACTGTGCATGGACTGCACGCACACATACTGAAATTGCCCCAGAAATGAACCCTGCCAAAAGGTTAAAGACAAAACAGCTCCATTTTACCAGCCAGCAGCTGACAAACAGGGACATGATTCTCTCCTCATAAAGAAGATGAAGGTGAAATAAATAAAGAGTGCTGTAATAGCACTCACCTGAGAGGCATCTGGTACTCAGGGCCAAGGCAGTACGTGCACACTGATTTTAGTCCAACCCTGGCAGGAGCACGGTCCTTCTCAAACACAGTACATTTTATATAGCAGCAGACAAAAGGGCAATGCTTCCCTCCTGAATGTGAATGATTTCAGACACTCGGGCATTATGGAAACCTGAGTCACGGGGATGTGGAGATAAGGAATACACTTCAATTTGAGAGGCTCCTCCCGCCTGAATTTACCTTGGATTACCAGCAATGCAGCTGCTTCTGCTGTTCATCCTCTTGTCAGATTCAGTACGTGCAGAGGGAAGGAAGGCGGTTTCAGTGTCACAGTTTTCATGCACAACTAAAAATGAGCTGTTAGCAGTAAACGATGCATTTCAAAAGGAGGCTAACCATACCAGAAATAGAAGATTGCCATGTGTATACATATACACAGCACTATGACAGATGTGTTGCATAGTATATCTAACCTGTTAGCAGCTATTATTCAGGTGAACAAAGAGGAGAAAGAAAAAGAAGAAAAAAAAAAGAAAGAAAAGAAAAAAGGAAAAGAAGAAATGAGGATGCTATCACAAATGTACAAAACAATTACACCAGCTGGTTGCTGGGTCCCCCTCTACAGCCTCAAGGCCAAATTCACTGCCTGTCCAGAGGCAGAAAGTGCCAATGGCTATCAGTAGGGTTGCCCTTCTGCTACGTGAAGTTTCTCTGTCCCAGCTAAAAATCTTGTATTCAGTAGCCTGGATGCTGCTGCTCTTATCTGGCCATCCTCAGCACCCAGCTTTCAGACTACATTTGCATTTCCCTTGCTGTAGGGCAAACCAGACCCTCCCGTCACCCTCAGCATAAAAACGAATGACCTCAGGGCTGTCCAAACCCACTTGAGGTCAGTGAAAGCAACCCAGGTCCCCCAAGGGTGGCACCAGCAGCCACCTCCACCTGCAGCCCATCCCTCTGCATGTGGAGGCTGTGCAGAGGGAAGCCAGAACCTAGCCCCAGGGATATCACCATCTGCCCTTGACATCCCTACAAGGAGACTGCCTAGACAAATTCTTGAAAATGTTCCTTCAAGAGGCTAGGCTCCTCTCAGAGAGGCAGCAGCAGTGCCGAGTGCCCATCACCTGGGCAGGGGTACCTGCAGTGCCAGCAGCTTTCTGCCCAGTGCTGGGCAGAAAGGTGGCTCAAGGGCTGTGCTTCAGTGGAAATGCCCCCCCAAAGCACTGCAGGCAAGGTTTTCTGCGTTTTGGAGGGTCACCTGTGGCTGGGAGCTGCATGGGCCACTGCAGGCACAGCCTTTGCCAACCAGCTCCCCACAGCCAGCTTGCCGGCATGAAGCTGAGTGCGGCTGGCCACTGCCCGCAGGCCTGAGAACAAAATTCCTCAAAGACTTAGTGATGCTCTCAGCAGCGCTGCACAGCTGCTAAGTGTCTGGTAATCGGGGAGAGATGGTTTGCAGCAAAATGCTCCGCGGGGCAGTGGTGACCCACAGGACCTGCTGCTGAACCATTTCCTCTGTCTCTGCCGTGGGGTTTTACCTGCATATACCACAGTGACCACCAGTTCCTGCCTGCTGGGGCTTGGCTCAGCCACCGGGAAGGCTTGGGGCTGTAATTTGTCAGACCAGATGCAGCTGTCTGTAGGTCTTTTCCTTTTATTTTTTTTGCAGGTCTTCATTAGCAAACGAGGCAGATGTCCGCTCCAAATGCACATCTAGGATATCCCACATTTAGGATACCAACCCTCCCTTTGTCTTCAGTGGAAAATAAGTACTTTTTGGGTGCAATTCATCTCCTCAGAAAGCAGGGGTCTGAGTAGGTCAGATGACTCACATGCAAGAAGCATCTACTTCTGTCCTTCAGCTGGAAGGGGAGCATGGGGTGCCCAGGACAGCAGTAGGCACCAGTGGTGTGTGGTCCCATGCAAGCAGCACAGGCGCTCCCTGACACCCCTCCCAGCTCCCAGGGACCTCCAACCTGGAACTGCACAGAGATCTGCTTTTAGCACGGTGCAGCTTTCCCTCCTGTGAGCACCCTCATGAAGGCCAGGCCAGAATAGCCATTTGAAATGTCATAGTTTTGAGTGTGCAAATCCTATGCTGTTCTCTGGCTTTTTCCCAAATGCTGGGATATTTGGGCTGTGGTCCTAGTGGAGTGCTAGAAGTTAAACACACCAAAGCAGTAACACCTCATCCAAAAGCAAAGCCTAACAATAAGATAATTTATTTCCTTGGGTTTATATCTCCTTAGTCATAAATTTGCTTTTTGCTGCTGTTTCTCACCCTGTCATAGTATCTTAGTCTAACAGTGACCATCAAGATCTTAGATTGCAAGGGGCCAAACTATGTTAATGAGTAAATTAGTCAACTGGCCACTTGTGACTTCATGAAACTTGCTGATAACCCTGTGTTACAGAGAATTACAGATTTTCCTAGAGGACTGAGATTCTGGGAGGGTGACATCCAAGGCTTTGCCTGCTTTACAGCATAAGAAAAAGGCAGAAGAAAGTTTAATTGCTGCATTAGAGACTAGAAAATCTTGTCTATCAGCTTTTCATTGATTTCTGGTAAGCAAAAATGTCTGTCAAACTGTCCACCAAATACAGCTACCCCCCCTTTTATTTTGAGACAACCACCTATTTTAACTCTTACTGGTAGATGGCTGATTAGATATATTGGCACAAAGATTTTTTTTCCAACCCATACAGAAAATTATTTCATTTCAGTCAACTCTATAGGTTTCTTACACTCTCCAAGAAAGACTAAAAAATGGAAAGCAGAGGCTCTGCACAGATACTGCTACTTATGCAACTTAAATTTCAGTAAACAGAAGGTGGCAAAATGCATTTGTTTAGATTACTTATCCAAAGGTTGGTAGTAGCAGCAGGGAAATATGTAGCTAAACATGGTCAAAACTTGGTGTAAAGATGAACCTGACAATCTGGAGCCCTTCTCTTTAACTGGTTGTAGGACAAGCTGGTTGTAGGACAAGGGAGGTTGAAAAAGTGAGGTATTTCAAGAGAAAGTTTAGCTTGCTAGTGGTGAAGCAGAGGGCCAGTAGGAATAGTTCTATCATTGCTCTCTGTGTTTCTATTTTCTGGCTACCATGGTACAAGTTTCACTCAACTCCTGCCCAACTCCTCTCCCAGTCTTACAATGTTTAACAGTAAGCAGGCTTTCTATTTTATTCTATTTTTCACAGTGAACAACTTGATCTAAAAAACAAGCACAGAGAATCCTGATTGTAGAAACAAAACCATATATGTTTATGGTAAACTCAGTGCATATAGTAATTACATGCATCACCTCTTTATGCATGTCTCTCTCCTGGCAGTTCTTCATCAAATACAATGTCTGCCTGGGTGAGATGCTGTCTCTTCTCTACGGCAAAGGGATGCATCTCTCACCATCTGAGTTCTCATTTTCCCTGCATGCCCAGAAGATCTCACATGGCATGGAGAATAGCCAGACATCTGTGCTATGTGCGGAGTAGCAAGTGTCCTCTGTTTTCGCCCATAAGAACGATAAGGCTCTGGATGTACTCAGAACAAACCTCTTGCTCTGCTATCAGATGTTTTCCCTAATGGAAAATGCAAGCCCCAGGAAATAGTTATGGCTCTAAATCATTTCAGACAGGGCCTGGCCACAACCAGATTTTCAAAGCCCTGTTAAAAATAGGTTTTCACTCCCCAATTTCATTTTCTGTCCAATTTTCTTTCAGTACTGCACCACACCCACGCTATTTCTCCTTAAACTGAAGTGTTTCCCACCACTGCTTCCTTTCAACACCCCTCACAAGGCTTGTCATTTACTGTACATCTGCATTTTGCAAGCCACAGCCAGCAACCAAAAGGTCTGAGCCCTTCATGTTTTGCTTAGCACCGGAGGGGAAAAAAGCAGCCTGTTAAAAGAAGGCCCCAGCAGCTGACAAGCCACCCCAAAATGGGTACAAGGCTGAAGAAGGGGTGTGGGAATACCCTGGTGGCTCTGTCGTACTTAAGCACAGAAGAGACTGGGGCAGTCTGACACATGAAGGCTATTTAGGGCTATTTAGGGCTAAGAGCCTTTCTTGAGGTAAACGTTCCTCTGCAATCACCAAACAGAGACGACAACTTTCATAGTCAAGTCAGTTAATGAGGGAAGATGATGAGATGGGTCTCAATGGATCTTTTAAAAGCCTCACGTTCATGTCTACTTGATACTTTCATACAATATGAAAGTACAGTGTGAAAATGTATAGAGTCTGGGGATGATAGAAAATTCAGGAGTGATTTGGGGGAGAGACTTAAAATACAGCGTGAGCTAGATAAATTGCAGAAACAGAGTGCAACCAAACTAAGATTTAAAAATACAAATGCGAAATGCTTCCTATCTCAGGAAAACATCAGATGCATCAACACAGAAAGTAGAGATGTTGCTTTTGCACAGCACAGCCCAGCCTAGAAGGAGAGCTGATCTTGAGGCGTATAGGAGGCACTGGTGCAAAGGCAAGTGCATCCTAAGCAGGAACATTGGTCAAGCATAAAACAAGTGTGGGCTTTTCCTGAGCTAGACTGCCACAGGTAGGTCTTGGTGTGAACACAGCATTCATCTGGGGGCATCCTTCTGTTAGAACTGACAAGAAAAATGTTGGAGGAAATGCAAAGAGATAGATAAACAAACAAAAAAAAAGACAAAATTTAAAAAAAATCTGTCAATTGAAGAAGGTGAAACTGAGCAAGGGGGGTAGGAAGATGTCCAAAGAGGTCAGTGAGGCGTAGAAGAGTATTTCTACAATCGCACAGACCACTGCCCTATCCATTTATTGAGGACAAAATAACAAGCAGGGGACAAGAAGAGAAAACAAGGATAAAATTATATGTATGTTTAAGAAAATGTGAATTGCCATAACAGGTGGAAATAGATGGCACATACTGTGTTGTCCGGCCAGGTCTGTGCTCCTGGCTGAAGACAGCACAGGCAGACCACAGCTGCGTTGGGTATGTACAGCAGGGCAGCCGCACAGGCTCCTGCAGCCACAGGGTGCCTGTGCCCTGGCTGCTGCTAGCCGGCCACTCAAAGCCCCCTTCCCCTTCTACTCACCAGAGCCTTGCCCCATTGCCTTTCTGATAATGCTTCCCATATATCATTCATTAAAATGATTTTAACGAGGATTTTCAACTCAGCTATCCTCAGTGGGATTTGCTTACTCATAACTACAGGCACTTTAAAATGTTACTCATTTTTCTTACAGAGGCTTTAATTTTTCCTTGGTTTATATCACAGGTATTATGCTGAAAATAATGTGAATTTCTTTTGAGGGGAGATCCAAAGCAACACATCAGCCAGCACAGAGAGGTGCAGAGGGACCTTCCCATAACGTGACACCTTCAGCAGGGCCCCTCTGCTCTGCCTCAGAGCTGAATGCTGTCTCTTGCAGAAACGGTGGGTTGCTGTTTTGAAATGCTGAGGAGAAATTTGTAACACTTTTCTTAATTTCAGGGCTTAATTTTTTTCCCAAATGTTGTAATGTGGATGTTCTGAAATTTTTATTTTTTTTTTTTAATTATTCCAGAGGAAAGTTATGCTATGTAGTAATCTCCTCCCACAGCTCCCTTCTGCAGAGGCTGGGGAGTGGTAAGCCCCTTGGAGCCCCCTGATGCTCTGCAGCTCCCCGAAACCACTGGGCTTGCGTAACACAAGCAGACGGGTTCATTCATTGGAAAGCAAGAGGTCTGCAGGGAAAGATCGTACGGGCTCAGTGAGCAAGGACACAGGAGAACTAGATTGTATATGGCTTCAGCTGCCACATTTTATGTCTGCTTCTGTGTAGAGAGGGTCATGCTGCTCTTGTCTTTCATCAGGCCCTTTGCTGTTTAGTTTTTATATTTAGACAGCACCTTCCGTATTAGAAACCACATGTCCGTGTGTGCGTGTGTAGGTTATCTCACTTGGAGGCAGAGGATACTGCGGCAAGGTGTGACAGATGCCCGTCAGATTTTAAATGCCTCGCTACACCAATGCAGACCCTTCCTCTGTACAGTGGTAATGAGAGGACCACATGTACAGTGTGGTGGCAGGAGGTGTCCCAGAATCTCAATACATTCACTCCAACATCTGCACAATAATAGATTTTTCTTTTCCTTTTTAAAATACTTTGTTCAGTTTGAAAAGAAGAAAACAAGCAAAACCACAGGGCACAGTAAACTGCACAGAAGGGCAATGATCTGAAGTTGTAGAAATCATCGCAGCGCTATGTTAGGACACTGGGAATTCAAAATGTTCAACAATAAAAAGAGAGTTCGCATTCAAAGGTGACATTCAAAGCAATTCAAATGGCATAATAAAACAGTATGTAATTAGGCACACAGTTCCTATCAAAGGTCCTCTTATTAAAGAGCTGCTGAGTGTGCTACGCAAAAGGATTTAAAATAGACATTTCTAATTAAACAAGGTCTCGTTTCTAACATATCTTCCTTTTTGACTTGTTCCTGCAGCCAGGGAGGTCATACCATAAGGCTAAATTTATGACGACATAACTGTTTCCATGGTAGCAAACTATTGTCATAAACACTGAGCTTTATGATTTCACAGCTGGATTAAGAAAAAAAGAGAATCAGGCTGGAGAGGGAGGAAGTTTTTTATTCCAATGAGAGTTAGGGGAATACAGAAGATTGCAGGCAAAGAAAATTGCTTTTTGCGTAAATGTTCTTTTTTAAGTTTACCCCAGTGTGAAAGTCCCTTTTAAGGGATATAATTTGGGTAACGATCCCTCTCCTATTTAAATGCTCATAAGGCTAATGAGAAAGCTTGTCTATTTTTGGAACACTTCAGCAGTAAGGCTGGATGTTTTGCAGCAGGAAGCCAACTGTATTGAAATGTGTTTTCTTCACTTTCCTGCAAGCTCTTGACCCCTTCCTCCATGAATTTCTGTAACTTCACCAACTAGAAAGCAATTTACAGGTGATGTTAGCTTATTTATTACAGTGCATAGACCCTACCAGCCACCATTGACTTCTCACTGCTTGGATTATGGTCCATTATTTTGAAACATCTGTGACTGCTGAATGGAAATACCTGTCAAGATGGACAGACTGAAATACAATCATGTTTTTAGGAAGAGTTGTTTTCCTGACATGGCCATTTATGTCCTTAAACTAAATTAGTATTGATAATTATCAACATCCATTGAATATGAAAATGCAATCAGGGAAATTTGGTTGTGGGAGGGTAGAGGTGCCCTGTGCTTCTGTATCACCAGAAGATGTGGTATACCATCACACCTTGGATAACGGAACTCACTCTGTCAGGGGCAAATCCTGGGCCGGCTGTGTGGGCATGAAATCCCCATGGCTACACACTCATCCCTGTGGCCCCAGCCCTGTATCCCAGCCCCTCCATGGCTAAGAGAGAGTCCTGGAGAGATCTCTGGTGCCCATCACTTGCCACTGGCAAGTTGCTCTCCACGCACCATGCAGTTCTGCTTGCAAGGGAGATAAGGATGTGGTGGCTGTAGGTCTTCTGGGTGATCCAGGGACAGAAGTAAAGATCCAGTTCTCTGGGAGCCCTCAGTGGTCCATGGAGGAAGATCTCAGGGCCAACCCTCTGATCTCCCCAGGTCACCCTATCTGTCTGCACTGGCAGGTAACTAGCCTGTGTGAGAGGCCTTCCTTCATGCAGCTACAGCAGGAAGGACAACCACCATCCTCACTGACTGGGAAGGTGGTGTCAAGAAGTGTCACACAATGAGACACACAATATTCCTACAGGAATACAAGTGGTGAAATGCACTGTGTTGGCTTCCATCAAAAACAGATCTCAGCGCTAGAGAAGGATTATTACTGTGTCTCCTAGCAATTCCCCTGGAATTTCTACAGCAGAAACAAATTAAACGCAACTCATCTTACAAGTAATTAGCACATTTCATTTCAAGAAATCCCAGTTGACTTTACCTACTAGGCACTAGATTAGTATGTCCTGCACTAAAATGCACCTGAGATTTAGCTTTCTAACAAAGATTTATGCATGTCAAAGTATAAAATAACAGTGCAGGCAGTGCTACAGGCTGCAAAATTTCTCCCTGAGCCACACCAAAATGAAAATGCTTTAGAGCACGAGGGCTGGGCAGCCACAGATCCAACACACTGCTTGTTGCTCTCCTATCGACTATCAAAGTCTCAAGGGAGCATTTTTTATTTTCTTTGAAAGGAATCCAAAATAAACAGAAAGGTCACTTTGTAAGGCTACTTTTTTCCCATGAGATGGAAAATGGCCTTGCTCTGTAAGCTGGAAATGCCAGGTCTGGATACTGAGAGCTGTACACTAGAGGTCACTGCTATAATAAAGGAAAGAGCTAGCTAGCAGGTAAGGCAGGGTTTGTTCTGCACCTTATTATAAGGTGACTCACAATGAAAAGCAACAGCTAACTGAACTATACTGTACTTCATCAAATATAAAGAATCACTGAATAAGGACTACTCAGCTATAGATGAAAATTAAGAGATCTTCAGATGTTTGGAGAAAGGGATAAAGATGGAAGTGTGGGACCCTTTATTTTGAAACACCAATTCACTTTCATCAGTTTCAATTGGTTTAATTGGAACTGGAAAACTATGTCAACCTGTGGGATTTCTGTCACACTGGTCCTCTTGCCTTTTCTTTCTCTCTGCAGGGGTGCTACTGGGTTGACTCATCTTAACTACCTGAAAGTAGGTTGTAGTGAGGTGGGCGCTGGTCTCTTCTCCCAAGTCACAGGCAATAGGACAAGAGTAAAAGGGTTCAAGTTGCACCACGGGACGTTTAGGCTGGACATCAGGAAAAAATCTTTCACTGAAAGAGTTGTCAAACATTGGAAGAGGCTGCCCAGGGAGGGGGTCAAGTCAACATCCCTAGATGTGTTTAAAAGTCATGTAGATGTGGTGCTTAGAGACATGGTTTAGGGGCAGACCTGGTAGACTAGGGTCAATGGTTGACTAGATGATCTTAAAGGTCTTTTCCAACCTAAATGATTCCATCATTTTATGATTCTATGATCTTGACCAGAAGCCCAATGCTACATCCAAGTTCTGCTAAACCGTGCTGGTAATAAAGGGATACAGGGAAGCTTAATACAAATCAGAGATGTAAACCAGTGGGTAATTAGTTGAGGATTACAGGTGGGATACTGAGAAATAGCTGCCTGTAGAGACATTGTCATTGCTAACCGTGTGCCAGTCAACTTATCCTGAGGCTTCCTAAGTCTCCAAGCATGCTCGCCTTTTTGTATCTGTTTCTGTATACTCTTAATTAGTGTCTGGGACTGTTTATTTAATGAGGCATCCAACACTCTAGCAGTGCTAACTTCTCTCTCTCACATGTTGTTGCCAAGCAGACGTGATCAGCCTGAATTTTCAGTCTGTCTTTTCTAAGCATCTGTCATAATGTTATGATGCTATTTAAATATCTTCTTCCCAACCCCAGTAAATTATTAATTTCATTCAAGACCGAGCCGTGTAACCTGTCCAGGGCCTGCTTGCTGATGATTCATGACATGTTTCCTGTTTTGCTTCCTTTATAGGAACCATGGTTCCTGATGATTTTGCACATCTTCATGTGGCACATCCTGTCCAGGGAATTTCTTATCGCAATGGTCAAAAATATATTTTGCCAGCTGTTTCTCCTTATTCAGTCTTAGTTCCAGTATTTCATATCCTTCTGGCATTATTTTATCCCATTCACTTAATTTTCACAATTTTGTTCTTTTCTTGTGTTGAATGGCACGTCAAACAGGAACGTGGTGGGGGAAGGTATTTTCATGGTGGGCAGCTGTGGTACTAGCTCAGCTCATCTCACAGTCCTGGCCCATCTCCATGCTAACTTCTTGCATGTTCTCCCATGTTTCATCTTGGTCAGATGTTGCACACCAAGAGATGAACCCATCACCACTACAGAAGCCACCCAAGGTCTAATCAGTTTCTGCATGGATCAGCCCATCCCTGTACAGCTTTCTGCCAAAGCATTCTCCATAACACCCAGCTTTATACATTTCTTTTGTAGCTATGATCTTTCTTATCCCTAAGTAGTCTTCCTTTTTTACCTCTTTTCCCCAGCTAGGGGTAGCCAAAGAATTTCTTTTCATCTCCAGGGGCAACATTATTCAAATATCTGCAAATTACTTTTTTCCTTCTGACATTTGATATGCTTTTGGGCCTTTTAGGCTTTACGTCTGCAACTGAAATACAGTCAGCTTTTTAACGCTACTTCATATTACAGTTTCAGCTTCAGTTCATCCTTTGCCTGAGGCTGTTATTTCTCCTACGCCTTTTTCAGCATGATCATTTCCCAGGTTTCCTAACTCTACTTGAGTATCCATTTCCAATTTGTATACACCAGAAACTATAAGGCTGGACTGTTTCCAACATTAATCTAATTGCTGTAAGTGTCTTCCTGCCCAAGAAAAATTCATTTAAAAAAATTATCATGTTTTATTTCGATCTAATAATTTTCACTTAAAGTAGCATTTGTTATATATAGCATGCAGTGTGCTAGAGCAAATTTTGGGAAGAAGCAGTCTGGAACTGTGAGTACTCAAGAGTGTTTTCCATGTAGTATAAGATTGCTTTCTACCAAATGTCTCTGGTCATGTCCATTACCTTCCTGACACTTCTTTGTATTTGAAAATAACCTTACTGTGATACTGTTGAAATTCAGAGAGGCTAGAAAGAAAAGTAGAAGACAATTCTTTTCCAGACCTTGCACAGAGTAACCAGACTGTAATATGTCAGTCATTTGGAGGAATCCTTGTCATAGCACAGTTCCCCCAGTATTGCACAATAATTGCAAAGATTTTCTAGTAAATACATAAATGCTTCCTGCCCTGCCATATATCTTCTGTGAAAGGAAGTCCCCACAACAACCCCATCAGCAGCCCGGTGTTGCCCTCTCTGATGTTCCCTCAAACATCCCTCTGCCGCACTGCCTACCCCAAGCCTCATGATGGTGAGCCAGCTGGTCTACTGGGGCCAGCACACCGCATCCTCCCCTCCTTGTCATCAACTGCCAGCCGCCCTGCTGGGACCTAACCCTGCAGCATCTCTCTAGGCCTCCCTGTAACACAAATATCTAATAAGCAAGAGGGTTGCCTCAGAACTGCTGACCACATGGTGTTTCTAGGTCAACTGTTCCCTCTCTTGGAGCCATGAGCTTGGAAGCACTCATGTCAGTGACACCACCACTTGAGGCCACAGAAGAACAAGGTCATGAGGAGAACAGTTTGAACATCAGTCCTTTAGACTGTGATTTTTTTCTCGAAAGGAATTTGCTTTCAAATGCTTTTATAAATTATTGCTCACACTGACCTTGCTAATACATCATAAGAAATAATGGAGACAGCATTAAGGTTGGCTGTATTTTGAGGTTACATGCAATAAAGGCAGAGGCTGACTCCATCTCTAAGCTGTGCTGCTATATGTGCTCCCAATCTACACAGGCTCTTAATTCTTCCTCCTGGGGTCTAAACTTGTGTGCACACACCTTTTGTTCAGCTCATGCCCCTACACCTGTTCTTTATTTGCAGGTACTGCGGACCCTCAGATCTGAAGCAGGTTTTGCACATGAGCATCACCATACTATTCTCTGGAAAGCTTTTTGGTAACGTGCACATGACACCTGGAGAAGGCAGAGCATTTGTCAGAAGACCACAATAGGAATGTTTCTCAAGTTTTATCACCAAACAAAAGCAAGCTAAGTAATGTGGTACTTTCATTCATTTTTCTAGTTTATACAAATTCACCCTGCAAAGGAATGGTTTGGAAGACTCTGGTAAGACTAGAAGCCAGATACATTATATTTCAACTCCACATTTTACATAATACTTTTGTTGGGCTCCTATCTCCCACTTGCATTTACAGAAATGTTAAGCTTATGTATAAAGAGAAGAATAAATGAGTCATAACATGTGTTGCTTTGTTACAAATTTACCTGGATTGCATGAAGATATGTCGGTACAATATAAGCAATAATTTTAATGTCAGATTAAACATTTCCAAAACAGGAGTGGGGGAAGGACAAACCCCCTAGTTAGCTTTAAGCTGGAGCTGGGATGAGATTCACTGATTCACTGCTTGGCTTCCTGCAAGCACAAGGGCCTGACTTTAGTGATCCCTGAGGTCCTTTCCAGGCTGGGATTTCCACATCTGCTTTATCCAAGTTCCTCAGCAGTTAAGTCTGATCATGCTGCACCTCTCCCCGAGCGAGGTCATGCTCTCACATGGTATTTGTATGGACGAAGGTTTTCATTGTTTTCAAGTGGTGTCAAGGAGTAGGATCACAACTATACATGTGAAATTTCATCATGTTACTTGGCTGAATGCTCCTTGGGGCTGGGATGGAGGTGTATGATGGATTTTTGGATGCTAAACAAATCACTATTAACATTTAGCACGATGTACTGCTGAGTTGTGGAGATTTGTGTGCAGGACTGCACTGTTTGAATAGTTTGGGCTTTATTTTTTTCCTGGGTGGACTTTTCAGAATGTTAAAGGCCTGGCACCAGCCTCCTTATAACCCTCTTCTTGTTGTTTTCCAAGGGTGATTTTGGAAAGTTCTTGGAGACTAATACCAGACTGCACAGACACACCCACAAGCCACAGAGCTAATTCTCAGTCATTTGGGACATTCTCAGGCTTTTGGGACAGGAAGCTCTGAACCACTTTTGCATCCCCCGTAATCTGGGTCTGTTCAGGGGACCGATCTGTCTCCATGGTATAAAAATAGCCAAGAGGTTCATGTGGTCTTGGAGTGCTGCCCCTTTGAGCAGTATATGCTGGCCACCATCCTAACAAGACAGCGTCACTGGAAACAGCAAGCATGGCTAGTGTGGAGCCCTTGGAAAGGTCCGAGATGACTAGAGAGGTCCTTTGAACAGTACGTTTTCTCAGAGGGACTTTTACAAACCATTTTCAATTCTCTTTGTGTTCACTGACTGCTAGTTAGCACAGGCTTACGCTGTGGAGGCTCCTGAGGCCCTGAGACTGCAAAGGGAAGGTTATCCCACCATTTGCGAAGGATGGGAGGTGTGCAGGCTGCCGTTCAGCCAAGCCATGCAGATGCCCTATGTTACAAAGCAAACAGCATGCATCCTCATAAAGAATTTAGTTTGGCTCTCACCTGCTATTCCTCCTTTCCCATCCCATTTTTCCCTGACCAAAATAAAAGTGTATTGACTGTAAGCATATTGCTGTCCTTTGCGTGTGGAAAACATGTCAAAACAACAGCAAGCTGTCTGTGAAGGGTAATATTAACAAAGTCTCCGTGCTTCAGAGGATCGTGGAGAAGTTCGTTAATTTATTTGCAAGATGTTCTGACTGGAGTAAGGATCCTGTAATTAGCTTCTACTTCTGCATTGCCAATGCCTTTATGTGCTCTTAGTAGAAAACAAAGGAAAACATAAATATGCAAAGATACTAAATTTAAAATAAGACATGTGATGGACTCTTCTGCTCACAGGTGATGTGATGCAGACAGAGATTTTTTTTTTCTAATGCTTTCAGTGCCCAGATCACTTTCCACAGACATGGGACATTTCATAAACTACAACTCCATGACCGCAGGGATGCAGGACTTATGGAGACAGTACAAGGCGACCTGTGCCATCTTATCCCCCATGCCCATGTAACCTGGCATGCGTGAAACAGAACGATCAGCTCCTTCTCACTGGATGACTGCTCTTGACCTACCACCATGCCATGCTGGCAGGACGTTGCCTCACACTGCGGTCAGACACCCATGCCACAGAAGAGCTCCACCATGCCCCGTCCAACTTTGGCAGACCCTTAGCCCCCTGGCACATGAGCGCCTCCCCCCTCCTATGCTGCCTGTTTTCATGGGCTCTGTCACAGCATTGTGTCACCACCAGTACCAATAATTGGACTTAATCTTTAAAAAAGGTGGGGAGAGGAAGACTTGGTGAACAAATCTTTATTCTGTTATAAAGTGTTTGAGATTTTAAATGCATTTTGAAGAAGTCCGGCTGGCACTGAAGTCTGGTGTCATGCAGTAGATATAAAAAGTCACCTCTTGTAAGAAAGGAAGGACTCTGATAATTATTAGAGTATCACGAAAAAGTTTGCAGAGGCAAGGGTAGGATGAGCACACACCCCATCTCAAGACTCAGAATAAGCATGACATGAGCAAGGGAACACAGCTGGAGGGAGCCCTCTGCCCTGCCAGGTCGTATGGACAGGGAAGGAAAGACTGACAGCAGGGTCCCAGGACTCCCTGTCTGCAGCAGGCTGCACACGCTGGCAGGGCATGTGTTCCTTGCCCACAAGTACATATTACAAGTATTAGGGGCAACAAGGGAGTACCAAGTGCCCTAAGAAGTGCAGAGGAAAAAGAACAGCAAAATTCAATGAGTCACGCAAGTTTCCCAATAGGATGGCAGCAGCTAACCCTGTATCTCCAAAGCCTGTGTCTACTCTAACACTATCACCATTCTCTCTGTATGTGATTTATATACAACTGGGCAACTGGTTAGTCAAGTCATTTAAGAGATGCACAGGGTAGAAGGTACGAGCACCTTAGTCACTAATATTAATTACTTGTATTTCAGCTGAGCTGTTGAAGGCAAAGTCTTGAGAAGTTTGTTAATGAAAACCGTTACCCATCACCATTGACCCCTGCATGAGTCTGCATTTCTGTGAAGTCTGAATCAAGGCAATTTTTCATATCACAAGAAAGAAATTTATTTACTACTGCTTTCACACAGAACAGTGAAAGAAATGTTACCTAAGCACTGTAGAGAAATGAGCTCAATGGAAGGAGCTAATGGAGCTGATCTTTACAGCATCTGAAGGAGATCTGAAGATCTGAAGGAGTCTGCAGTCTAAAACCAAACTCATTTTCTAAAATGTTTTAGGTAAAAAGGTGAAGAAATCCACCACAAAGCACAAGTCTCTCACGGCAAGTCCAGAGAAGCACAGAGCTTGAGCTACTTTGATTCATTTCTAAGAAAAACACCTCTGCACAAAAACTTTTCTTCAGCAGCTGCATACTGAGTATTACTGTACCCAGGGCTGCTATTCAGACCGGACAAGGAGTTGTCAGACAATCACTTTCCAGTTTGGTTTGAAAGCTGTCAGCTCAAAAGAATACTCTTTGTCCTAACAGCTGTGCAAGAAAAATGTATATGCCAAAATAGAGGAACAGAGGGGAGTCAGATCATCAGCCCTGGTAAAATTAGAAAGAAGCACAAGGAAAACTATTAATGCTACTCAGAAGCAACAGGGAGTGTAACACAAAACTGGCACACAACAAACTGCACAAGCACAGATGCAGCATAGGGACGTCTACAGAAGAAGGAGGCATCACACACAATCCAGACAAAACAAAGTACTTAAAAACATAATTTCCCTCTCCACAAAGTACTGGAAAAATGTAATAAGGTTGTTCATTTATAAAGATTATAAAAAGTTAATCAGAAATAACAGCGGCTCACCAGAGAAGAGAGTGAGGACTGGTTCTGGGGTGGACACCGGGGCAAGAGCTTGCAATACATAAAGGACACCATCACTTTCAAAGAAAAATTGAAACATTGCCATGCAACCATATTCCCAGAAGAGGTTGCTCAAGTGGCAATTGGAGCACCGATATTATTAGCATTCAAGTTGGGCAAGGATCAAAAGAGACAAAAATGTGCTCAGACAGGAAAATAAAGTAACATTTGCCACTGCTGCAGGTTATCAATGTGTTTGGCTGAAGCACACTGCACACCTAGCAAGAATGTTGCGTATCTCTAATCTGTGTGCAATCAAGACCAAAGTGAAGATTTTCAAGGTGCAGGCGCAGGATCTTAAAGATCAATTTGAAAATGAAGCATATGCCCAGACAAGAAATTTCTACAGCAAATATTATTTTGAGGTGGACAAAGTTCAAAAGAGGAATATAACCTGAAGAACTTGATGCAGTTGATACTAACATGTCCACCAGTAGCTACAGTATTTGCTCAGAAAATGCCTGTATTTCTTTCTTCTTTCCCTATTGAGTTTTAGCCCACAAGAAATAGTCCTTAGCTAACCATCAGCATCTATTCTGAAACTACAAGTAGTGTATCATTTACTACCAGTCAAGGAACATAACCTTTAGGAAATCAAATATAGCAATACAAGAAGCAAATTAATCTTTTTAAAGATGCAGTAAAGTCAGGATAGCACGCTTTTGCTATCAGAATCTTTAACTAAAAATAATTCTACTCCGAAGAGCAGTAATAATATTATAGAAGAGAAATGAGTGCTCCGAAGAAAATGACCCCAGAGATTTCCAATAAAGACTCGTAAAACACTGACAAATGTACTTCCATGCCAGAACTCCCCTGGTCTCAGAGTCATGCACAAAAGGAGGAAATAGCAGTAGTAGTTGTACGCAGACAGACTTGCTATGAATTGAAAATGATTCATGATGTCCCATAAAGGGTCTAACAGCAATAGGCATGAGATCGGCTTGAATGCAGTGAGAATCACCTACCTTCTGACACAGAGTATCCACAACGTCAATGCAAATGAGCAGCAGGGGACCTATCATCCCAAGACCGTACTTTACTCTATTGAGTATCACACTTATGATGAACTTCTAGACAATAGACTGTAACATGAGTCTGAGGAATTCTGAAGTTTAGAGGGCAATCTTCCATTTTAGTTTTTGGATTAGTTTTGGTTCAGAAGGAAAGGTAACAGAAAGGCTCAAGGGATACCACCAGACCTGTGCAGGTTGGGTGCCCATGGATAACACCCACCTACAAGCAAAACTGTAGGGCCTGAGGATTGGTCTTACTACTGCAGGGTAACACTGAAGGCACCACCTGAGATGCTGCCAATGAGGGAAGAGACTGCTAAATGTTCTTCTAATGGGCCTCACGCCCACGGAGAAAACCAGACACAGCTACAGCCAAGAAGCACAGGCAGCAGGAGATACTATTTGCAAGGACGACAGTAGTACTTTGACCAAACACAGAAAAAGATTAAAGGTCAGAGGCTAAAAGGGTCAGTGGTTGCCTTCCCAACCTTCTGCTTTGTAAAGGAAGGAAGAAGTCACATGTGCTTTAAAAAAAGGATTTGGTCATTTGTTCTCCCTTCAGAACTGCACAAACTTACAACCTCATGGCTGCTCTGCATGTGTGTGTATGCTGGGCCGTGGAGAATGAAGTGAGTTAGGAAACCAGATGAATAAAATTTTATTTAATTTACTCTACCCAGTGTGGAAGAAGGACCTAGCTGGTTCTTCACTGCTTATGCAATCTTCCCCACTGAACAGCACCTCACAGGTCATACATCTCTTTTCCAAACATAATACTGCCTCATAATAAAACTTAGGAAAATATATTGAAAGGTCAAAATAACAGTAACAAGTTATAAAACTCTTTTACTTATTCAAGGTCTCTATTTTCAATAATCTTTCTTTAATATTCCACTTTCAATATTTGCATAAACTTTTGCAAACTTTATTAGGCTGACATTTTGAGTTTGGGTGGATAGTGTTAAAGTGTTAATCCCTGCATGCATTTAAACACCCAAACCAGACTGTGTAACTACAATGTTTTATGTCTTTAGGGCTCTCTCTCCACTTTCTTATGAGCAGTTTCCCTTAACCTAACCCTGAGTGCCCTAGAAGAAGCTCACTTTGTGGTCAAGCTGTTCCGTCAGCATCAGTAGGTATTTTAGCCTCATCACAGGGAGGCTAAACTGGGGTTGGTCCAGACGATGGAGAGCTGAGTGGAGCAAGCTGTCTCTCCTTCCCAACATGAAGGATTCCTTCTGATGGAAACCAGGAGATGTCCAGGCATTGTCCTGACTAGGTTGGGAAGCTCTCCCATGTCCTGCCGTCAAACACAAGTTAAAATACCTTCTCACAGGCCAGCTTCTAGGAACTAATTCATAGATACTCATGGAAGCTGTATCAAAGGAAATTTCCAATGCATTATTCTGAAAAATATGCCTTTAAGCATTTTTCCCAAAAGCATACAAGAGGCCAAGGTAGAGCTAGAAATGGGAGTTCAGTCTTCTAAAGGCAGGCATATAAACCACCAGACTTCAGTTCCTCAGCATCACTCACTCACTTTTCTGGGACTCAAGGCATGGGCACATAGCTGAGTGTAAATCCAGAAGCAGTGTCTTTAAGAGTTGCTGCCAATCTGCTGGGATGCTGCACTTGTGTGCAATATTCACAGAGCACATGCACTTCTCATGCTGTTTATCGTCTGCTTCCACACTGTTTATCACCACTTCTGGGCGAGGTTCCTGCTGACTGGAAAAGGGAAAACATAACCACCATTTTTAAAAAGGGAAAAAAGGAAGACCCAGGGAACTGCAGACTGCTCAGTCTCACCTCTGTGCCTGGAAGCTCATGGAGCAGATCCCCCTGGAAACCATGCTAAGGCACATGGAAAATAAGGAGGTGATTGGTGACGGCCAACATGGCTTCACTAAGGGCAAATTGTGCCTGACAAATTTGGTGGCCTTCCACGACGAGGTTACAGCCTTGGCGGATAAGAGAAGAGCAACTGACATCATCTACCTGGGCTTGTGCAAAGCATTTGGCACCATCCTGCACAACATCCTTGTCTCTAAATTGGAGAGACATGGATTTGATGGATGGACCACTCAGTGGATAAGGAATTGCCCGGATGGTCGCACTCAAAGAGTTGCGGTCAACGGCTTGATGTCCAAGTGGCAGCCAGTGACGAGTGGCATTTCTCAGGGGTCGGTATTGGGACCAGTGCTGTTTAACATCTTTGTCGGCAACATGGACAGTGGAATTGAGTGCACCATCAGCAAGTTTGCCAATGACACCAAGCTGTGTGGAGCAGTTGACACGCTGGAGGGAAGGGATGCCATCCAGGGGGACCTGGACAGACTTGAGAAGTGGGCCTGTGCCAACCTCATGAAATTCAACAAGTCCAAGTGCAAGGTCCTGCACATGGGTCAGGGCAATCCCAAGCACAAATACAGGCTGGGCAGAGAATGGATTGAGAGCAGCCCTGAGGAGAAGGACTTGGGAGTGTTGGTTGATGAGAAGCTCAACATGAGCCAGCAATGTGTGCTTGCAGCCCAGAAAGCCAACCGCATCCTGGGCTGTATCAAAAGAAGTGTGGCCAGCAGGTCGGGGGCAGTGATTCTGTCCCTCTACTCTGCTCTTGTCAAACCCCACCTGGCGTACTGTGTCCAGCTCTGGAGTCCTCAACATAAGAAGGACATGGACCTGTTGGAGCGAGTTCAGAGGAGGGCCACGAAGATGATCAGAGGGTTAGAGCACCTCTGCTATGAAGACAGGCTGAGAGAGTTGGGGTTGTTCAGCCTGGAGAAGAATGCAGCTCTGGGGAGACCTTATGGTAGCTTTCCAGTAATTAAAGGTGGCCTACAGGAAAGATGGGGAGGGACTCTTTATCAGGGCATGTAGTGATAGGACGAGGTGTAACGGTTTTAAACTGAAAGAGGGTAGATTTAGATTAGATGTTAGGAAGAAATTCCTTACTGTGAGGGTGGTGAGGCACTGGAACAGGCTGCCCAGGGAAGCTGTGGAGGCACCATCCCTGGAAGTGTTCAAGGCCAGGTTGGATGAGGCTTTGAGCAACCTGGTCTAGTGGAAGGTGTCTGCCATGGCAGGGGCATTGGAACTAGATGATCTTTAAGGTCCCTTCCAACTCAAACCATTCTATGATTCTATGATTTTCTGTCCCTGGCTACCACTTGCCGTTGCAACACAAGCGGAATAGGACATACACAGGCACACAGCTTTCAGTGCCCAGCCCCCTGGCTTACCTCACACCTGCTGTGTGAGGCTTACCCTGCAGCAGTTCAGGCTTCATCACTGGATGTTCCATCAAGACAGGTTAGGATTGCCCCAGAGGTCCCTACCTTGACCCAGTTGTGGGGCTAATTGCTGCCAACAAAGGGGGGATAGCACATGGCAAGAATGTAGGATAGAAATGGCAGTAAAATCTTGTATTTCCATATGGTTTTGCTACACACATATTTGAGGTGAGGGGTCAGGTTAAGCCCTTAGACTTGTCCAAAGGCAGAGTAAACCTGTCTTAGGTTAATCCACCCTCGCTGAAGCTTAATACAGGAATGTTACCTTGTGCTGGGGATAGCTACAAGCAGCACATCAGCAGCCCAGCTGACAGGCAGGTATAAAATTAATTTGCCCTAACATGATTACGTGCTGTCTGTTCCTTCACACCTGAACAATGAGCTACTTATTTCTTATGGTATCACATGAAATGATGGTGTTTTAATTGAAACCTAAAAGCTCTGAGTCCTTGATGGATCCTGAGGCTTCTATGACAACAAAATCAGGTAATGAATCATATATGAATGAAAAATGTCAAATATTCAAAATTCTACAACAATTTCTCAGCTCTTAACCTGACTCTCTTACCCCAATTAAAACTCTCTTTAACACCTGCAAGGAATTTTTGCTGCAGTCTCCAAATTCACGTGGCTATTGTAAATCAAAAGTGCTGGTGGATAAGAAGTAAGAACTGTTCATTTGCCCAGCGCTAAACCAGCTGATATATACGGCTATACCTGAGCTACAAGTGGTGTTATACAGATGCTTTGGATGTGGCTCCTCCATCTTCAATAAAATAACTAGTACTTTCAATTGCACATATTCAGGAACCAAACTAAGTCACTTCGTCATTCTCCTTTTGAATACAGGCTTAACCACAATGATGTTACTACAGGAAACCTTCGCACCTTTGCAAATGGGACGTTACTTTTATCTACACAAATAAAGCAAGTCATAGTTTCCCCTTGCACATCCGCTATGCTTTATCTGCTCTCGATAGGGCTTCGATACATGGAACACAATACCTTATTTCCGTCAAAGAGAAGCAGCCAGGCTGGGTTCAGGCATTATTGTAGGCATTTGTGTTGCACCGCAGAAGAAAATGGCAGGCCGAGGGCCGAGGGGACGATTTCCTGGGGCACTGGGGAGGCCGGCGGGCACCAGGGGGAGCTCACACAGCACGGCAGGCCGGCTCACCCATGCCGGCAGCACCCCCGGGTACCCCCGCAGCCACCCAGCTCTTCGGAACCGTCGTGTCGTCGTCGTCCCCCTCCCCCCCACCCCGTGTCATATTAGCACGTACGGGATCCTGTCACCCGTGTTTAGAAAGAAGGGAGGCAGGTCGGGAGGAGATGGGGCCTGACAGACGGCTCCCCACAGGCGCCGCGGGGCCTGCGGCCTTCGCCTCGCCTCAGCCGCCGCAGGAGCTGCGCGTTTCAGGCTGGACGAAGGGAGGAAGCCGTGCTCTGGAGACTGTGTGAATCATATTTTCCATGTTCCGCTGTAATCCGTGTAATTTCTTTAGCACGGGGCAAAATGCATTACAGCCCAAGATGCTGCAAGGTAACAGTGCTCTGTGGGCTGCATTCTGGTTTTCCTCCGCCATGGGGAAACAGTGGCAGCCACGCTGCCCCCTCCTTGCACATCTCACACAGTCTTCGGGGCACTCACGTCTTGGCAGCGACCTTCTTCTCTCCCTTTGATACAGCAGGGCTCAAGCATGTTGAGAGATGGTAACTCCTGCTCGGTTGCTCACCCTTGTGCCCCGGAAACACGGACCCACCTGGAGGAGAGCACACAGAGCATTCAGAAAGTGCTTCTCTCATCTGCAGCCCCACAGGGTGTTTGACTCCTCCTTGCCTTGCCTTTCCTTTGGGACGTTGTGGTTCCTCCTCCTGAACGTTGCTCCAGAAGGAGAAGGGCCATGCAGACAGGGAGCTCTGTTGTGTGGTGTTCCCCACTCTGCTGCTCCTACCTGTGTTGGCTATGGAAGCAAGAAGCAGCTGTACATCTGAAATGAACATCCAGCCACTGCTCCTGAGCATATTGCCAGAAAACGCTGTGTCTGGCTGTTAGCCTCACCAGGCCCAGAATTGCCGTGTGTGCCCCAGATCTTCACCGCCCATGTGGATTTTCCTTTTCAATTCTGTCACAGCCCTCGCTTGTGCTGCCCAAGTTACAGCAAATTTCTTAATCATTTCCTTATCTACCAGTTATAATGTCACACCGGTCGCTGTGTCTTTCCAGCTAACAGGGTCCTGTTTTCGATGCTGTAGCTACACCTCCACCAGTAAACTAAGCAATGCCGTGTCATGGCTCCTCTCCTGGGGTTTTTCCGTACTATCAAACTGTCACTGGGGTTAAGTAGCATGATTCAGTCCGGCACCCCACAGCGCTCTCCCAGACAGTGCCTAGGACCAGTCTAGGGTTAGCACTGGGCAGGAGCCATCTCTAATAGACAGAGTGGGTGCAGTTACCCTGATCTGGAGGCTGAAATGTGTAACTGTATGAACACAGCCCATGCTGCGCCTCAGGGACAGCAAGCAGATCTCAGCCCTTTTTATGGATGGGGCAAAGGACTAGAGCACCAAACTTCTCCTTTCTCTGTAGAGTTGTCACCTTGTGACCTTCACTGGATGTACATCTCAGGGTAAGCTTCACCTCACCAGCCTTTGGTTGTTTAAATCTAAACTGCAATCATTAGTCTCCCTCCTCAGTAAAGGGACAGAAACAGGAACCTCTAATGGGCAACCTAAAATAGATGGGGTGAGTCACCAATAGGAGACATCTGTTACTATCCACTAATTAAAGACAGAGCCAAGAGGACTAATGCAGACAACTATCTTCACCCAGCTAAACTTGGGTGATGTGAATCTTGCTTTATGTGTTTTTACCTCTAACTAGCTTACTGAGTCCTAGGACGAGGCAGTGCGATACACATGCTGTCAGTCAAACTAGTACACTACTGATGCAAATGTACTAATGCAGAGTTTCTTATACATTTCTGAGCTGATGATTCCTGACTTCTGAATGATTATTTGTGCAGAATTAATGTTCTGAACATTTGCTTTCCAGAGGGATATATGTCATGCCATACAATCTGCGATGTGCTAGATTCTGGATTCGTGTCATAAATGAATTTCAGATATATTTTTAAACAACATATTTGTTCCCTGAGTTATACCGCATGGCTGAAGGTGAATATTCCCTTCTGTCCCATTCATTGGATCCCTTAAAGTTGGTCCTCCCAACAGCGCAAGCAGAAGTGGATCAGTAGTAGTGACTCTGTCCAGCATATGTAAGAATAAGTTAGCAGCAACATCGTTTTATACCCATTGATGGTGGCATTTGTGACAGCATGGAATAAATGAGAAGCTGGAAAGTTGCTCTGCCAGAGACCTGTTCCTTTCTGCTGTTTGACATCGTCCATTGTTGCAGCAGAGATGAGGAAGGAGGGTTGGAAGAATGCATGTTTATTTCTCCACAGGCTATAAAATATTGGTATGACAATTCTCTTTGAAATAGCCAATAAAACCTCATTTTCCTCTTGCCTCCATGTGCTCATGAGTGTGTGAATAAATATAAGCTGACATGGGATTTATATGTGTGCAATAGTGTGAGGTACCATTATACTTTGCACCGCCAAGCTTTTGGCATGACCACATGTTTCATGAGGAAAGGAATGGATTGCAAGCCATGCAAGTCTTCCTAAAACACACATCATAAAACCTGTGGTGTGCTCCAAGCCACTGTGCACGCTCTTTGTTCCACTTACTCCCTTCCAGTGTTAGTCTTCGCCTTTCAAATTCTTCTGATTTTCCCCCTCTCATTGAAGCACATTAGTTACTATGGAAACTGATCTGTGGATACCAAACTTGGTGACATCCACACAGAGGGATGCTTCCCAGGAACCTAAATATCGTCTGGATGGTTATACATCAACACTGCACATGGCTTAGGTTTTGTAAAAACCCGCAGGAGGCCACCAAGGGAAAAGAGGTAGCAGCTGAGGTAATGATGAAGGAAACCCCAACTCCAGCCACTGGTATGTTCTGCAGTCCCATGACCTTCCCAGTGACACAGCCCTGTGACTCAGGGGGAGAGAAACCAGAGACAGGCTGTGCTGAACCACAGGACTGCGGATCCCCCCCAGGAGCAGCTCTTTACTGAGAGAATTGGACAAGGTTACTACAGCTTTCGTGGTGAGCTTTAATGACGCTTACCAGAGAACTGTTAGCAAAAGTTAAAAGTAATTAAAGCAAACAAACACCATGCACAGCACACCAAAAATGACCATAAATGTACTATTTCAGAGGGCCTTTCTTGTAAGATAGAAATTCATCTATTGCAGAAAATCCTTTGTGAAGATGCGCGTGACTAGGTGGTACTTTGCTGTGTCACTATGAGGAGAAAAACCTCTTAGAGGGATTGGGTCCACCTGAAAACAACCGCAACAAAGGCAGCCCTGCTTTTCAGTAGGCAGCACCCAGCAGAGGAGTAAGACCAGGTAGCAGCAGGAACCAGCCCGTTTGCTGGTGTCGGCCTGCACAGCTCCCTGCACGCACTGGAAGTCACCAGCCCCACCTGGCCACGTGGGGATGCCTCTTGGTCTCATTGCTCATTAAATGTTGTTTTCTGTTCCCGTTAAATAAATTTACTAGATACCAGGAGGCTAGGCAGAGAGGTGCGGGGCAGACAACCCCATGCCGTCCCAGGCAGAGGGGCAGCTGTGGGGCAGGCAGGAGGGAGGTGGCACTGCAGGCAGCAAGGCAGAAAGCAGGGATGCGGGGACTGGACGCAGCACAGTCTCAGCCTAGATTTATGGATTCTCAGCCCTTGTTTTTGATAAAAGTGTGAATTGCTTTCCAGAATAGAGGCACATGTGCTGAGCTGCAGCATTATGGTGATACCAAAAGTGCGTGTTTTGGAGCAGCAGTTGTTCATATGGCCAGAGCCACTAGCAGGGCAGGGGTTGGAGCCCAGGGTTCAACCACACAGTGCTGCCTAACAAGCAAAATGAGAAGTTTGTGTTTGACAAGATTCAGGGGACGTTCTTCATCACTGCAAAGCCTGTGTCCAGAAACCCATCTTGTTTCTGGCCCAACACTATGATGTTAAAAAGTCTCTCCCAGTGCGTACCAGCACAAGTCACTGCCAGGGCAAATACTACCAAATGAGTTTCCTATTGGAGACGGATAAAATCCTCAGACTGGAGGGCTTGTTTGACTTGTTTTGGGTTGGGCTGGCTTTTTTCTTTAGTATGAAAGGCCTGTGGTGTTTCAGTTCACTGACAAACCAGGCCAGTTGGCTGCCCCAAGGTACCAACAATCCCGTTTCTTTACCTGGAAGAGGAGAGGATAGGGGGTTGCAGGCTCCCTCCTTGTCCTTTGCTGCTCACCCTACAGCCATCACTGGGGACCGCTGAGGCTGCCCTTCCTCCCCTTGAGTAGCCCAAGTGGAAAAAGGCTGTAGTAGATTTAGAGACCAATAGCTGAGAATGAAGTCTGATCCAATTGCAAGCTCCTCTTGAAAGTTTGGAGTTTTTTTTAAAATGTTCTGTTTGGAGGTTGGTCCCATTATACCAGTAGCAGACCTAGTATGGGCAATAAGGTGAAGAGGTACGGATTGCATTTTTTAAGACAGTAAGTGGGACTATCCTCAAAGACAACCAAGTAATTTAACACCTTGCACTGTGCTGTCAGATTTTCATTTAGCAACTACGTGAAAAGTCATCATGTCCCATATTTAGATGGCCACCTCCCTGTTCACACTGATCTTTATAACAAGCATGCAAATGCCTGTCTATATTTAAAGTGAGCACTTCACAGAACCCTAGAAATTTCAGCGAGACAGAGATTTGAGGTTGAATGTGGACAAGCACATAAAGTCCTGACTTCTGCACAGTTTGCCTAAACTTTCAGGACCATCCCCAGGCTCCCCCCGCCCCAGCAGTGTTCCCATCCTCCCCTTCCCTGCTCTCTCAGGGCATTAGCAGGACACAGGCTACCCTGGAGAGGGGGCTGGCTCTAACGTACTCCCCTTTCATTTCCCAGTGCATCAATTGTAGGGATTTTCCAGGGTGCTTTTTTTAGATCCACCTGTTGTTTGTTCAGCCAGCCCCACAGAAACATATAAACCTGTTTTACTTGAAAAGAGAAAGCAGGCTAACCTCCCTGCGCAATTAGATTGAGCTGTCTGCTCTCAGCCAAGAAAAAAGATGCCAGCCAGGTTGAAGGAACAATTTACCTGACTGACATCTGAAGAGGAGCAGAGTGAATCTCCTAAATGAAACTTTCTCTGCAGCCACAGGGCAAAAAAATTCTATCCTATTCCCACGGTTTTGGCTGTTCCCCTTCGAGTCTGCCTGAGGAATGATGTCTCTGATCTGTTCTTACTTGAAATAAATTGGCTGTCCCAACCCTAAGCAAAACCAGTGTTTAAAATGTGACAGAGAAACAGCTGTACAAAAATTAACAACGAGCTGATGACCCAGATGTGGAACATAACTGCCAAAAACTCAGGCTCTAAAATATGTGTATTCAAAATGAACTTTACATTAATATTGCTAGATACCAATAAAGAAGCTACAGAAATAGGATGGAAAATTGTAGTGATGGTTTTGTAGTAATCTTATGTGCTACATACACTTAAAAAAAAAGTGAAGCAATAGCAAAAATTGCACTTGATTGGAAATAAACTGTCTGGAATTCATGCTGGACAGAAAGAGAATGATTACATGTTATAATGAGTTGTGTATAATTGAGTGGAGAAATGGAAAGAAAATTGAACAGCAACATCTCCCTATCTTTTCTAACAAGGAGATGTCTCAAAATTTAGCATCACTTTTGAGATGGTAAAAAGTAGCTTCAGAGCAATCAGCAGGAGAGGTGACACCTCGGAGCTGCAGAGTCCCAGACAAGAGTGAAAAAAACAATGCTGAATCTGATTGCTAACATATTCTGTCCGTATATAAGGGACACCACAGGAAAAGGCACTGGAAAGTCCAGAGCCAAGACTTGCAGTAAGGTCAAAAACAAAAGCCAAGACAGGAAAAAGATGAACAGAAGGGCAGCACCATCCTCTGATCACCTGTGTCAACCAGCAAGACCTCTCCTGTATTTGCATTCATTTTTGCATACTGATGTGAGCTCCAGACTTGGAGCCAAGGGACTGAATTTTTATTAGATGCAGGCTGTCAAAGCACAGACGACGGCAGCATAGCAAGGTTTGAACAGCCGTGGTCTAGCTGAGCCGGACTGCGGCTACTCTATAAATACACTGGGTGGGGGTAAGCATCAGGGGGAGGGGAGAACTATTTCAGCTAAGAGCCATTTCGCAAGAAGAACAAATGGCTGTAAAGCATCCGGGAATGCGTGCAGGCAAAGTCTTGGCCTGCAGAGGGGACAAGCTGTGCCACCTCTGGCTCGGCCACAGCAGCTGCCTCCCCAGGCGTGGACTGGCTTTGCCCCGGTCCATCAGGTGCAGCAGGCGGGCTGGCACATGCCATGATGCAGAAGATGGGCATGAGGAGCGATTTGAAGCCCATGGGCTTTGCCAAGGTGTTTTTGGGCAGCTGTGCCCTCCCAGGAGGATGAGGACTGAGGGCAGCATCCTGCTGCACACCGAGGACGCTGGGGTTCCCAGCATGGGGCTGACAGGACACGCTAACACGCTGGTCCCACGTGCCTTTCCAGCACCATTGGCATCTCAGGTCCATGCAGGACAGCTGCCCATTCAGTAAAGCTTTCCCAAAAGCCTTGACTTGAAAGCCCAGATTTCAAACCAGGGGATGTAGTGTCCCCATGAGGAAGCTGCCAGCAGCATTGACTTTGAAATAAATAGTAAAAATAAAATAAGTACTAAAAAATACTCGAGGAAGTACCACAGCATACTTCTTCCCTTCTGGTGTTCAGAAACACTCAGTGCACAGCTGGACAAACTTCTTCCACTTGAACAGTGAATTGTCTGACTTGAATATTCTCCAAAAGGCTCTGGGGCGTTGCTCTCCTCAGGACAGAGACAGAGCAGAGAGGAAAGAAGGAAAGCTCCATCATGAAGGATGGCAAAGAAGGTAATAAACGGGGCATATGTCAGGGGACAAGGTCCTAACTCACCAGTAGCCCAGGGCTCTGCCACCAGCCCTGGGGGAGGCAGGCTGGGGCTGACCTGCTGCCCTGATGGGGGACCACGCTCGGCTTGTCCCCAGGGTGCAGGGGGTGCTGGGCACAGCTGGCCCATCACTCTCCCAGCCCCACTGCCCAACTGCAGTGAGAGGGCGGCTATGGACCCGCAGCCCTTGTGTGGGGTAGTCCCCGAGCATCTGTCTGTGGCACAAGTTTCCCTCTCACCCGAAAAGTACTTTTACCAATTAGCTGGACCATTAGCATTACATTTAAAAGGCTATTGTCAGCTTACAGATGGCCCTCTTTTTTTTTCTTTTTTTTTTTTTTTCCCAGAAGTTGAAGAAAATAAGAACGTTTTCAAAGGTTTGTTGAGGAGGGGGAGATGTTCCAGTAAAAACAGCTGGGTTTAGGCAAATAAATATTACGTTACTATGTAATAGGCACAGCACAAACAACACAACACTAGGAACCTGACAGCAAAACTACCCAAATTAAAAGCTCTGTTTCAGTCCCCAAGCCGAGAAACAAACACAGAATGTAAAGGGAGATTTTTTTTAAACTCATCTTAAATTTGATAATTTCAGGTATTACTGGTAGTACTAGTAAAAAAGTGTGTCTTTAAACTATAAATTTTCAATACTGAAAGTGAGAACATAGACTACAGGGCATAAAAGTTTCCCCAAATAAAAGTCTTCCTTTCCAAAACCAAAAGATAGCAGAATAAATCTGATAAACATCAGGCTCTTGGAGTTTGCACAGGTCTAGTCTGAAGTATGTGTACAGAGCAGGAAAGCGATTCTTGTGTAAGAAATAGTGATCTCTAAATTGAATCCTTTTCTTGGTTTCCACCCAAATTCACTTCATTCTCAGTTGGCGAGATCACATCAGAAAGCCGGCCTTTGGCTCCCAGTCATGGTTTAGCAGCAGCTTCATTACACAGTGTAAAATAATGCTTTCACTGGACCTATACCATCTTCCATTGCAAATACAGAGGTTCACAATAAATTAATATAATGGGTTAATCTTATTCTGTCTGCACTGTAGGATTTGGGAGCCCCCTCGGAGGGGTGATTTGAAGACTTCCATTGCTGGAGTTGCTTGAACAAGCAAACAAACATTCAGTGTTGTGGATTTGTCCACATCTAACATCCGTCTGTCTTCCTGACAAGCCCATCAGTGGCATAATTTATAAAATATGTAGTTTTATACCTGTCTGGAAATTGGCTCATCTAGGTAGTCTATTTAATCTGGTTAGTTTGCAGCATAGTACATAGCAAAATACTCTTCTTCAGCTATGTAATCTACAGGGAACCCAGAGTTTACCAGCCTCCCTGCCCGACTTCCTACGTCCTATATCAAAGCCCTTCACTTCTCTGCTGATGCTTTCAAATAAACATAAGAGGCTTTTCCTAAACACGGGATTTAAACCACAGGTCACGCTGGAATCTCATTCATAAGAGAAAACATGATGTAAAAGGGATGGCAAAGAGGGAAGAGCTAAACAGCTTGCCAACTGGGGGTATGAGATGATACAATTTAGAAGATGCTGCTGGGCTAAAGGAAGGCTTGATAAGTACCAGCCCAGCTCACCCAGGACAACCCACCTGTGTGAGCCGGGCATACCATATGGCTGGCTGGAAGGAGAGGAGTTTTGCTGCAACTCACAGCAGAAATCAGCTGTGCCCCTCAAATTTTGGTGATCACACATATTCCTTTTCAACACACTGTCTTTCGAAGCTCAGTCTACCAGAGTTTTGTGGAAAAGCCTCAGGATGACCAAGCATTTTCCTTTCTTATCTGGAACAGGCTCCTCGCTGCAGTTCACACAGAATCAGCCTTGGCCAGGGTGATCTGAAAAGCTGATCTAAGCTGTCGGCTTCCCGTGCTTTCTAACCTGCTGCTCTCCCCTCTCGCCCCTCAGGACAGTGATGTTTATTATCACAGCCAATTTTGATGGCAGTGCAGGGATTTGTTTTCTTTCCTTTTAGTAGGCCTGCTGCAGGGGTCCTGCTGGGAGCAACAAACATCCTCATCCATTTGCAGGGATCAAAACCCATCCTGACGTGATATTTTGGAAGTAGACACAATCAGCTTCAAAGGAACACTGACCAGAAAAACAGTTTCTGAGTCGTGCTTCTGATTGCAAAGCTGTATAGAGCAGTTTAGCGGTGTTATTATGATCCCAAGAAAACAGTCTCAGAAGCAACCCAAAGGGAAAAGAAGTCCCCGCAGCCCTCACACACGCCTTGTGGTGCAGAGCTTGGCATTGATGTGCCTTCCGCCTCTGTCTTTGAACCAATCCAGGCTCATTAGAGATCATGAGGGGATTTTTAGATCTGCAACCAGCACACCTTCAGGGACCACTTTGCCTCCACCAGCCGTGGGGCAGAGTCACCATGCATGCACCATGGAGCTGTGCCATGCATGGGCTTCTCATCCCCCATAACCAGCAGCCAGGGGTGTGCTGGGCTGTCACATTGACCTGTGTTGAGAAACAAAACACTGCTGTGGCACAGACATGGGCCTGTTCGTGCACCCACATGGCACAGCACAGGGTTGGTGCCACCCAGCATGCTCCCAGGGGAGCGCAGGTGCCAGGGAGCACTTCCCTGACATAGTTTGGGGCCACCCTGTTTTGAATGGGACAGAAATTTACCCACTTAAGCGTGAACTGTCCTCCACCACCTGGCCCCAGCATCATGAACGCTGCCTTGTTTTCCTGGATTGTAAGTACACGCAAACAGCATTGTAAGGTCAGTTTTCCTTCTAGTCACTTCTTCAAAATTTGCACAGAGGTCTGGAGTTATAGCAGTAAATAATTTTAGAAGTATACTTGTTGCTCTCATAGGAGAATTGTAGCCCTTTAATTGAATAGGATGGAGATATTCATATCCCTGTACATGGAGTATTGGACCTCTCCCAGTGACAGTTCCTACCACGTGGTCTGAAATTCCTGTTTTTCTTTCCCCAAGCTTGCAGTAAACAAAAGTGTTTGTTTAGGAGGGGCTCTGTCTAGAATGATGCTGTTCTGAATAGCAGTCCCATGGAGAAGAGAGGAAGAAAACATGGCTTAAGTAGGAGAGGTGGAAGGCTAAAAGTTTGAGTCCAATCTTTCACAAGAGTGTATGAATATGAAAAGATGTAGAAAGCCCTGGAAGAAGCTTAGCAGCTCCTGTCAGCTCCATCACAGGAGGCCTCCTTCTAGCTCACCTCCTGCCCTTCTGGCCATGGGCAACCAGCAGTCCAAGCGTAAATCCCAGGTATGGCTGCATGGGGGATATGCCGCCCATTTTTTATCACTGCCAAGTCTGCATCAGTTGTATGCAAACCGAGAGACAGAGTAAAAGGCAGAGGAAGTCACGCCTGTGTATGTGACGCAGTGGAATAGCAAGATGAGCAATGCTGGGGAGAGATGTGACTCCACTGAGGTCACCAGGGCTCCTGCCTGCTCCCATCGGCTCAGGCTTCGGACCTGGGAGCACTGTGTAGGATCTGGGCATACACAAAAATAGGGTGTGGAAGCAACCTTATCTTGTTAGCTGCTTTCCTGTTGTACATTTGCTGTCAGGCTGCTTTAAACCACATCCCAGGGGCTGGATAGGGTTAGCACAGAGCTGTTATGCCAACTCACTCCTGCCTGCCTGGCGAGGGAATCCCCTCCCTCGTTTCATAGCACCCGAGTGCTGCCAAGGGATCATCACAGGGCTTAGCAGAGAGCTCATGTTGATGCTATTTCACTGTAGATTCTACTGTGTTGTTATTCCTGTGCTTTTCTGCCTAAGCAAACAACTGCAGTAACTTTCCACCCCCAGGTTAAGTCACCACTGAATCCAAATAAGGATTTCCATGAGGTCGCACACACCTATTTCTGGCCATATTTTGCTTTGTTTGCCTCAGTTAGTCCAGGCAAGAGATGTGAAACTCTGGCCAGTGAGTAAATCTGCCTTAACCTGTGGCTATCAGCTGACAGACAGACAGACTCTGGACACGGAGGGAACATGCCCAGATGTGTCACTGCCAAACTGCCTGGTGCCAGAGAAATGTCCCTTGCCATACCAGGCTTTTTTTAACTTCTCTCCACACATCAAAAGCCCTGTAGCTAAACTAATGTTTGCCTCAAAACCATTTCCGTAAGAGGAAAGAAGAGAGTACTTGCTTGGGGACATCTGCTGTACACAGCCACTTCAGGCAGAACAAAGGGAACTGCAAACAGAGGACCCTGCATCCTGAAAGGGCAACCGAAGTAACAAGCGATGTCTTTCCCGAACCGTTTTCGCCTTTCTGTCCTTTCAGCAGGCCTCCTTGGTCTCAGCCATCCATGGAAGTGTCCATTCAGAGAAGGGAGAGGAGAGCTGGGGTTTTACACTGTTTGGTACTAGCCCTGGGAGGGATCTCCAGCCACCTCCCTCTCTCATCAACTACAGAGCCTCATCAGATTAATGCTGAGTTTTTATGGGCTCTCACTGCCAGTGCCACAACTACAGTGGTTGTTTCTGTTTAAGAGTGCCATGGGATTCACACGAGGCTGCTAAAGCCTGGCTGCCTGCACAGTTAGTGGGGAAAAGCAGCCAAAGCCCACCTGAAGCCACCTCGAGAAGGCCACAGGTGACGTGAAACACAGGCTGGTGAAAAACAGCAGGACAGGGACCGGTAGCATTGAGTAATTCTGCTTTTCTTGGGTGTGATCCAGCTACAGCATGGGCCTGGGTTGATCCCCTCAAGGAAGGAGGGAACTCCCTGAGGAGGGGTTTCTAAAAGAAGCTCAGTTTCTGCAGCCAGTTACTACACAAAACTTGGCAACTTGCAGCACAAAGCCTTTTGAAGGTTTTTTTTTCCCCTCCTCTCTCTGCCCCTACTGCCGCATGCACATCATGCCTGGGACCCCAGAGAGGAATCAGGGCAGGAAAACAGTTTGACTAGGAAATCTTTCCAATGTCAACATCCTCCATCCTGGGGCCTTGCTTTCCGGGAGAAGATGGGCTTTGTGTACACGTTTGCATGGACTGGGCTTAAAGGCAAAGACCCCTCTTGTGGGTTAAAACAAAAAAAGTTAAAAGATACTCCACAGACTAAACAGATAGGGCTCCCTGAATAGTCTAAGGATGTATTTAGCAACATTTAGCAACATATTTATTTAGACTGAGCAAAGCCTTGGGCATTTCAATGTGCAGGGAAGGCCTGGGGCCATGGGATCCTGCACCAGACTCCATAAACACCATGACCTGCTGCTCCAGTCCTCAAAGAAAACTGTGGTGAGTGATTTAGAGAACAGGCTATTCAGATTCCCAGGATTTGGGCTAGGACACCCATGGCTACACAGATCCCTACAGCTTTTATGTCCTCACCCTTAATTTCTACCGGAGCAGCAGAAAACTGGCTTGATCTGCTGCTGTGACTTCTCCATGTAGCCAGTCCAGTTAGGGCAGAGATAAGAAACTGAACCAATGCCTTAAGGCTGAAATTCAAACTGGTAGTGGCAGGTCCTGAAGAGCAACCAAGCAGGATCTACTGAACTGCGCCACTTAGTTGAACCAGTGGTTAGGAATTGCCACGGCATCATTGTCTCTCTACCATGCCTTTTCCCTCCTCAGTCCCAAAGCTGATGAAAGGTAGTTCTTGAAGCAAAGCTACCCAAACTGTGCTCCCCTTAGGGACACATGTCCCTGCCTGAAAGAGAATCCATAAAACAGAGACATTCATGACTGCCATGTTGAAATATTACCATTTCAATAGAAATATTAATTCTGAAAGGAAGGCAGGCATGAGCATTTTAAGAGTGCAAAACACCAAGAAGCAGGTTACTTCACAAGATAGAGATGTGTATTATTTTGAAGGAAGCTCTGTCCATCACTAAAAATAAACCTATGCCGTTTATGCCGTTTCCCTATTTGAACTTCCTGTAGATCTTTAAAGAATACAGAGACTCAACCAAGTCATTCTCTTTGAAGGAAACATTTGAGATCATTAGCAGCTTGCCTGCTGGGACATTCTCAGATCCAGATGTCTTTGTGGTAAATTTGCACAGAGCATTTGGTATCCTATTTATCCCCTCATTTACAAACCATGTGCAACTCGTAAAGTCAGCACTACACTAAGAGAGGCATGACTGGTGGTAGCTCTGCTTACAATAGATGGGCATTGGATTAAAATGAGGTTTCATTGTTAAGTGAAAAGTTAACTTCCAGATACAGTTCTTAATTTAAAACATCTGTAAAATTAACATTCTTATTTGGGCATTTTTCCAGGTCAGATAGTAGCACCTGGATGTTCTCTGGACAAACTATCTCATCCACAGTAAGTGGCTAAACGTTTGGCTCACTTCTCTAATGTATGTAAATGAAGAATGATGTTGTTTTTATTAATCACCCCAGAATTAGTTCAGCATCCCACATCATAGGTTTTTATTCCACTGCTGCTTCTGGCTTGCTAAAACCAGAGGATTTGTGTCACACTCTGACACTCCCCACACACTTTGGCAGTTTCAGACTTGGATTACTCCAGTTGCTTTCATCTTGGATAACTTCTTGAATCCCTTCGGCACTTGTGAAATATACATCTTAAATAGGCTATGGGTCTGGATTTTGTTTTTTTTTTCCCTACGACAAGTTAAGATCTCTTCACCTGTTTATATTCCATGAATCCAAATGGATTGAAAACACAGAGGGACTGTCTGCACAGTGCTTCCTGCCATAGGTCCCCACTCCTTTGGTTTGGTTCCCAGGCTTTCCTTATTACGTCTTCAAATAGCACCTCTGTTCATGGTCATTGTGAGCTTGAGCAGTCCATTGAAGGAAGCGACTTGCACCTCAGCTTGATGGAAACTTGGGCTTACAAGACTAATAAAGTTTATGAGGTCTCCAATGGACACCAGTAAGCCATGCAGAAGAATTGCTATTAAAACATATAAAATAATCTCACTGTTCTATTTGATGCTGATAATGCCTCTGCTGGAGAACTTTTTTGCCTCAGTCTTCACTGACAGCTTCTCTCCCTACACCTCTTGAGTGGATGGACCGTAAGACAGGGACTCGGGGAGCAAAGTCTGTCCCACTGTAAGAGAAGATCAGGTTCGTGACCACCCAAGGAACCCGAACATACATAAGTCTATGGGGCCTGACGTCCCAGAGTTCTGAGGGAGTTGGCTGATGTAGTTGCCAAGCCACTCTCCATGATATTTGAAAAGGTCATGTCAGTCAGGTGAAGTCCCTGGCCACTGGAAAAAGGGAAACATTGCACCCATTTTTAAAAAGGGTAGAAAGGAGGACCCTGGGAACTACCAACCTGTCAGCCTCACCTCTGTGCCTGGGAAGGTCATGGAACAGATCCTCCTTGATGCTATGTTCTGGCACATGGAGGACAGGGAGGTGATTCAAGACAGCCAGCATGGCTTCACCAGGGGCAAGTCCTGCCTGACCAACCTAGTGGCCTAATATGATGGAGTGACTACATCAGTGGACAAGGGAAGAGCTACAGCTGTTGTCTATCTGGATTTCTGTAAAGCCTTTGACACGGTCCCCCACACCATCCTTGTCTCTAAATTGGAGAGATGTGGAATTGATGGGTGGACTGTTCGGTGGATGAGGAATTGGTTGGATGGTCACATCCAGAGGACAGTGGTCAACAGCTCAATATCCAGATGGAGACCAGTGACAAGTGATGTCCCTCAGGGGTCTGTATTGGGACCAGTACTGTTCAATATCTTCATCAATAACATAGACAGTGGGATCAAGTGCACACTCAGCAAGTTTGCAGATGACACCGAGCTGAGTGGTGCAGTTGACACATCTGAGGTTAGTTCAACAAGGCCAAGTACAGGGTCTTGCACCTGGGTCGGGGCAACCCTTGGTATTAATACAGGCTGGGGATGAAAGGATTGAGAGCAGCCCTGCTGAGAATGACTTGGGGGTGTTGGTGGTTGAAAAGCTGAACATGAGCCAACAATGTGCACTCGCACAGAAAGCCAGCTGTATCCTGGGCTGTATCAAAAGAAGCGTGGCCAGCAGGTTGAGGGAGGTGATTCTGCCTCTCTACTCCGCTCTGGTGAGACCCCACCTGGAGTACTGCATCCAGCTCTGGAGTCCTCAGCACAGAAAAGATATGGGCCTGTTGGAGTGGGTCCAGAGGAGGGCCACAAAAATGATCAGAGGGCTGGAACACCTCTCCTATGAAGACAGGCTGAGAGAGTTGGGATTATTCAGCCTAGAAAAGGCTCTCGGGACACCTTGTTGTGGCCTTTCAATACTTAAAGGGGGCTTATAAGAAAGATGGAGACAGACTTTTTTGCAGGGCATTTGTGATAGGACAAGCAGTAATGATTTTAAACTAAAAGAGGGTAGATTCAGACTAAACACAAAGAAGGAATTTTTTATGATGAGGGTGGTGAAACACTGGAACAGGTTGCCCAGAGAGGTGGTAGGTGCCTCCATCCCTGGAAACATTCAAGGTCAGGTTGGACGGGGCTCTGAGCAACTTCTTGAAGATGTCCCTGCTCATTGCAGGAGGCTTGGACTAGATGACCTTTAAAGGTCCCTTCCAACCCAAACTATTCTATGATTCTGTGATTCTATGTCAACCAGTTTTGGGGACCAGGCTTCAAAAAAGGTGTAGAGCAATCAGAGAGAAACAAAACTGTGAGGGTGTAGGAAACCTGACCTACTAGGAAAGGTTGAAGTTGGTCAATCTAGCAAAAAGAAAAACCCTAAGGAGAGACATGAAGAGCCTTTAAGGACAAGAGAGATGCAAAAAGGGAGAAAATAAATTATTCATATGCTCTTTGGAGATGGGACAAGAGTAATGCATTTTGATTGCACCAAGAGAGACTGAGTGTTGGTGCTAGAGACAACTTCTTCTAGTGATAAGGACAGTAAATAGTGGAAAAGCTTGCCTAGGGATGTTGTGGAATATCCATCACTCTTGGTTTCTAAGAGCAAATGTGACAGATGCAAGTTGGGAATCATTCTGGTATAGCTGGACCTGCCTTTGGGCAAGGACTGTGGACAAGTTTATTCCTTGAGGCACCTTCCAGAGCTATTTATTTAATACTTGGTGATAGCGTGCCTCATAGATAGAGAGGAGCCAATATTGAATACTACAAAGAAAACTATTGCAAGAAAAGAATAGTGGAAAAAAAGGCCTTGGACATTGTCAAGTTTTGGGGAGCTAGAGGTGTGCTTTAGCCTTCAAAGAGTCGTCTGTTCTGCTTTCATTTTGTGTAAAGTTAATATAAATGACTACTTTGTAGGCAGCATTAAGAAGCCTGTTGACTTCAGAGAGGTCACTAAAGGGGGATAATTTGGATGGGTGGTGGAGTCATGTCAGATACTTCATCAGGTTTTCCATACCTGTCCCAGTGGTGGGCCTCCTGAGAAGAAGCGGATATATCACCTGGTTGAGTGAAGAGATTCAAAGCTTAAAGTAAAAGTTAAAAAAAAATGAATAAAACCAAAACAAAACCAAAAAACCACCAGGCACACAAAAATCCCAGCTGCAGGAAGCTGAACTAAAGTTTAAATACCACATACAGAAAGGAAGAGACAATTAAGCTGTCCATAAATGTTCACGCTAAAAATATTAGAGATATGATCACAGTTCAGGTCATGAAGTCTCAATTTATCATGTCTCATGCTATGCACAAGGATTTCAGAGTATCTGTGTGGGGGAGGAGGTTGCTGGGATATCCTCCTTCCCATGGAAGAAACAAGAGCGTCTGTCTTGCAAGGCCAACAGGACCATGTTTCAGAATACCGGTTAACTTCCTTTATTTCTTAAATAATCCAGTAATAAATAAACCTCTTAAATCTTCTTCAGTGATACTCAGTAAAATCCAATGCCACATCCATCAACTTAAGGTGCCTTCCCCAATAGCTCACTAACAGATTTTCGAATTTGTCTTCACTGGCACACAGGACTTGGCGAACTGTTGAGATCCAAAACAATTCAGATGATGGGAAAATTGAGGTCTAAAACAGCAAAGACATAAGATGACGTATTTCTAAGGGCTTCACAGCCTTTATTTCTGTGAATATTCTCACCTGTGCTAGTATAAACTGGGAGCAACTCCACTAAATATAATAAGTCCACATCAGTGTAGTCCCACTATGACAGCATGATCAGCCCCAAAAGTGCTCTCATCGTCATTTAGATGCTGCCTTTTTTTAAAGCCTCTAGCAATAATTGAGAAGAAAACAACTTAAATAAAGGTGCTTCACAGTTCTACTCACTCCAGAATAACACTTTATAAAAAGACAATACCTGTATGTTTTAATTTATTAAGTTGATATTGCTTTCCAAATGCATACAGCAAAGTCAAAATACTTAAAACAATAAAACATTTCCAAGATTAATTTTGCTAATTTGGGGATATTATATGAAAAGTGGCTAAGTAGATGAAAAAAGAGCATTTGAGAGGTTATGGGTACACTGGAGATAAAGAAGCAAAGGCTTGCTTAAAATGATAAGCAGGCTTTTTAACAGTCAAGATTTTCAAGCGATGGGAAGTGGACTTGTAATAGCAATTAATGCTTCCCTTTCCAGCATACTCAAATCTGTTGCAAATAGCAAAGTCCTTTCAGAAACAAAGAAAAATCTAGGAGAAATCAGACTGTGTTTTGATACTAGTATAAGCCTTAAACTCAGGTCCAAATATTTTGAATGGTTTGTACTTCTTAAATAATTTTAGATTAGGAAACTTATCTTTTCATCAGGCTTTATGGACCACGTAAGTCTCTCATAAACCACATGCAACTTAGCAATATTTATTTTTTTTCAACTGGAAAGCTGGATAGGCCTGAGTTTCCAACAAGTACAGGTTTAAGTTCTTAGCTTATTTCTTGAAACAGAAAACTAGCTTTTGAGTCCATTCAGTACAAAGCAAAAGTGCAATCATTAAACATATCTAATCCACAGCCTAAATCTGCCAAGTTTACTTAACAAAAAAAAAAAAGGGGAGGGGGAGAGAAAAAAAGAAAGAGAATGGCTTCATAGCTAAATGACAGCAGTAGGTGAAGATGAATGAAAAAAAAGTGAATGCTGTGTGTTTGTATTGTGTGGAATAATTTATGGGGCTTGAATGCCTTTGAACGCTCTTACCATTGAGATATGAATACTTTTGATCGAGGAAAACACCCTTAGTGAAGAATAAAGAAATGACTAGATTTCAGTATTCCAAAACTGCATATGAAAAACCCATGCTGCATTACAATAAAAATCACAGATTCTTATAAATGAGTACAATTAGTCATAGTTATATAAATGTAAGTATACATTCACTTTGTATGTACATATTAAAGGGAAATATGTTAAAAGAGAAAACTTTTTCAGAATAAGGCGTAACATACTGAGCAAAATTACAACACAAATAGGGAGTTTCATCCACAGAAGAAAGCCTGAATGCCATGGTAATAGAGAACCCTGGGGCTGCCAGCATGGACTGTATTGGAGTGAGGCTCATCATAGAGCACGTTTCTCCTTCTTGGCCACCAGTGAGGGTGCTCACACCAACATCCCATTCTCTAGCAGCAGCTTCACTTATGTAGAGGTGCAGAAGGCTAATTCCATGAACTCTGACTATTGGAGTCAAAGACAGTAATTTACTCATTTTTTTTCACCCACCCCTCCACTTTATTTGGCCCAGTGAAGTAATTCCAACAGCCTGCTGTGCAGTTCAGGCAGCCAGACCAGCTCGCTCATATGTTTTTGACATTGAACAGAGGCTATTTAGGTGAATGAGAAGAGGTATCTATAAGGCAAGGGAATTCTTGGTCCCCTACTTCTTTTATTAGCTATCTGTCAGGCATCCTGGAGACACCTGAATTTGTACCTGAGCCTCATATTACTATATATATACTCATATTACTAGGTCATGAGTTGGTCAAGCTGCTCACAGCTACTTCCACCACTCCCTTTATTCTTATATAAATGTTCAAATATAAAATCTAAATGTTGGAGTTACTAGATATGTGATACATCCTCAAATGATATTTATCTGACATTTTTGAGCACCTCACCCAGGTTTTGACTGACCACTCTTGAGAACTATTTCTAGCATTTCATTTGTAACTTCATGTAGCTACTAATTAAAAAAAAAATCAACTCTTGTTACAATATGTTCGCTTCCTTCCTTGTAACTTTGAAACTGCTCCATAATTGTCCTAGCACAGATTATATCACTGTCCATAACTGATCCTTAGATTTGAAAATTACAATGTTAGACATGCAACATAATACCAGCTACCCCATTTGTTGACTGCGTTCCAAAACAACTTTGCTCCTTGGTGCACAAGTTGGTGTAACTGCTAGGAAAGCTGGCTGGATCTGTAATTTTGCAAAAGCCCCTCTATACTTGCAGCGTGAGTATAACTGGAGTAAGCCTGGTGAGCATGCCGGAGTCAGGGCTACCACAGGAATAGCAACTGGCTCTAGAGGCAGGATGGGAGCTGATGGAGGAACGGTAGGTACGTCCTGTGCTCCTTCCCCACATGGGAAGAAAGGCTTCAGGTTTGAACCCGCTGTGAAATGGCAGCAAGAAGCATGAGTTTTTCAAAGGGCTGTTTTTTCAACAGCCAGGCTGATTGCAAATTGGGATATATACCATGAATAAGCAAGGCACTATTCAAACACTGTTTTTCTAGGTCTGTCCAGGCACAGCATCTCCTGCAGACATCCTTTAATCTCAGGCCACAAGCTCATAATCCTCTCCAGTCAGTGAAATGAAAGAATGGCCTTTCATGTTTTCTATAAGGAGGCCGGAGAAGGAGCACCTCTGCCTCTCCTTATTGCCCAGGGTGTGAGACACAGCTGGGTCAGATGTGCTGCCTATTCTCAGATTTTTACACGAGCAGCATAGCAGACCTCCATGAAGAACTCCCTCCATCTAGCAAAGCTATCCTAGCACATATGTGTCACCACAGCTGCTGACTTCCAAAGTGATATTAAGGAGAACAGAAATTAAATTCTATTAATGGTATGGACAAAATAATGATTATAGGCAAGTTTTAGTTTTTACCTAGGCCAGCCCTCCAGTCTTAGTGTCTGCCTTTCATTTCCAAGAGAATCTTACATTTGGCAGCTCTAGTTCCTTTTTTACAGGTAGATCTACTCCAAAGAGCAGAGCATTAAAATGCCTGAACCCACCAGATGCCAAAAGTCCTGCTCCGAATTGCTGGTGCATGGCATGAGGCATACAAAGCCCCTAGCAGAAACCCTCATCTGGGTTCCCAAAGCAGCACAGCTTCACCAAAGTAGCGAATTTGTTTGAAAAAAGCAGCACAATGATATGGCTCTCCTGTTGCAGAAGAGCTCATGTGATGCTCACTGGTGGAGCTCCGCAGTGTGCTGCACAGTGTGTTGTGGTTTGGACTGGATTGGCCCAATCAGGTGGAATGACAGATGCTCTCTCTCTCCTGCTCCATTTCAAAGGGAGGCAGGAAAGAGAGAGAAAAAGAGAGACTTAAGAGTTTAGAAGGACCTGAACTACTTTAATGAAATATTAATAATTTAAAAAAAAAAAAAAAGAAATATATGCAAAACCATATCAAGCTCCCAAGATGACAATCACGTTACCAGCAGGCACTGGGGAAGTCCCAGACTGGACTCAGTGACAGATGGGAACTGGATTCCAGATCTGGATTCAGGATCGGGATCAAAGGCAGACAGAGTCTTCCTCGGATGCCGGCCATTGAAGAAAGAGGGCTGACCCTTTGATCCCTCAGCTTCTATACTGAGCATGAGGCAGATGGGATGGAATACCCTGTTGATCAGTTTTGGGTCACCTGTCCTGTCCACTCCTCCCCACAGGTGTGACCCCTCTACGCTTTTCTGCTTCCGACCCTCCAACAGGGCAAATCACAAAGTTGGCTGCCCTTGGCTGTTACAGCACTAAGTATAAGCAAGAGCCTCTCTGCATCCCGTTCCTTGGCATCAACTATAAACATGGGTCTTATCACTCTGAGAGCGAACAGTTTTCTGCACAAAATGCTGTTAATTTCAGCAGTTAGAAGAGGCCTAGCTAAAAAGTAAAGTTACTGAAGAAAATTGGTCCTGTTTTACCTCAAACCAGGACACAATGTTAAGTGGTAATGCCCTTAGTTTCCTAGTGTCATTAATACTGGTTAGATCCTGAGACTCTGCACTCAAAAAAGATGTGGGACATGACACCAGTACTGTGCCAGCAACAGCCCAAAAGAATAGCCCAGCTCAGAACAAGGGGGAGAAGCCATAGATTGCTGATTTTCTGGGCTTTTGGGGATTGTTTACGGAGGGTTTCCCCAGCTCTGGCTTTTTCAGTGGTAGTATTTGGCAGTGCGCATTTTGCAGACAAAACCGTCCACAGAGATTCAGGAGAAGACCGTGAGTAAAGTGCACACCACACACAGTGTGATATAAAATACTAGTTTAACCTAACTGATCCTGTTTCTCCACATTCGTGAGACATGTTCGTAGTGAAGTCCCTTGGTTTTTTCACTGTGCTGAACCTAAGGAATCCCTTTATCCTACAGCAACCACCTCAGGGAGCAATTAACATGGCTTTTTGCTCTTTTTGTAGGGCTGAGAATCTGGCCTATTTGACTTCAAGCATCTGTGAGGTGTTGAAACACAAATCTCTGAAAATTAGATTGCTTTGTCAAAAAATCAGCTTTCACTTAAAATATTCCAAAATCAAGTGATGTCAAACTAGATTTTGCATGCCTCAAAGAACAAAGTAACAGGCCCCAAAGAGAAAAGGGAGACTCCTGGCTTGAGATTTAAATTTTCCTTTCTTTAAATAACAAAAATATTTTTCAAAGTATGAATCTCTTGGGCACTGTCATGTTATGTCACCAAATAATTCATTAAAGAATGTTAGCTCTACTGCTGCTGTTTGAAGTGTCAGAGGTTTCTTTGCCTGAAACGGCCTGTTATTCCCAAGGATGGAGGGAGGAAGAGGGTTCTCTTTGTATTTTTCTTTCAGAGCACAATGGATTAAAAACAAACAAAAAAAATCCTTAATAATGAGATAACAGTGAGGGAACTCATTCTAAAGGATTCTACAGTGCTGTAATAGTATGTCGCCATCCACAGTAGGGCAAGGCTCTGCTCCCTCCCTGTGCACAAATTGCTTGATTGCACTCACTGCCACAGTTTGTTTCCTAATATTCAGCACGACATTTCCTGTTTCTAGCCTTGGGCTTAAATGGGTTTGATCCAGCTTGCCCTGAAATTAATGGAAAGACTGCTGTTTACTTCAGTGTCCCTTTTTTCCTCTTGCTGCAGCCCGTTGGCTGCTCCAGTGATATCTCTCGCTTTCATTTTGGCTGGCCTTCAAGTCCTTCCAAAACATCATGCCTCTTGCTCTGTACACAAGCGCAGACAGAAAGAGGGAGAGACAAGATAATAAGCTGTTTGGCTCCAATCTCGTTGCCGTGTGCACTGGCCAAGGGGCACAGAGCGGTTCACGTGGCAGCGGTGGAGGGAATGGACCAGGCCCCCCTTTCCAGACATCCCTCAGCAGGCACCCCAGCCTTCCCCAGCTACTCCCACTCTACTGCGGTTGCCAGTACCAGCGTAGCCAAGAGCTACACTGCAGCTCTCTGCATTTATCAAACACTACACACTGAGTTTTTGAGGTCCCTAGACGTGATCCCACACTCAGTCCTGGTACAATGCCCCCTACTTGGGTGGTTTTACCCTACTTGGGTAACATTTCATTTTGTCCCAAAAAATGAGAGCATGAATATGACTCCTTGTTTACATTATAAATACTTAACCTACTATCTATAGAGATAATCTCTCTTTGGGTGACTTGCTTGCTTGGCTGCAGACCCCCTGGATTTGTGAGGTACTGTAAAAAGTCAGATGTCCACTTTTCAGGTGCTCGATACTGAAAAACGTATCAGGTTTTTCTCCCACTGACAATCAACGGCCTTGCACTTCTGGTCCTGTGGTATTTGGTCATTATGGGCTGATACTTTTTTGTCTGGCTTTATCAATTTAACATAAGTTCTCAGAGGACTGTAGCTTGCCCACAGTGGCAGGCTTTGGGCCATAGGTATTTCCCCTTTGTGCTATTTCTTGCTCTTACTACCACTGGTGTTTTCTGGAGCTAAGTACCAAAGGTATATTCATCTTGACAGCAAGCATTTTTACCAAACTGCTGTTAACACTTTCTACAGGGAATGTTTCTCCATTCAGAGTGGTTTGACATATGTTTTCTTTTTAACAGCTTTCTTTAATAGGGCTGCAGAAATTTTAAACAGCAATTAAGCTTTGCCATTGTAACGTGATGGTGGTGTAGAACTCCTCTTCCAAGGTAAAGCATCTGAACAGAGTGGCCCGAGTCAGGGCCATTATCTGAAAGCACAAGGCTGAGGGTACCAGGCCTGCTGAAATGATTCCTGCTGTGGTCAATGCAGTGTCTGACAGTCGTCTGCTTCCCAGCAGCCTGAAAGACAGACCACGATGTGTGCACAGACAGGGAAGGATGAGCAGCCAAGGCCATTTCAGGGCCTTGGTGAGGTCAGCTCTGTTAGACAGTAGCGGAAAGTATCTGTGGTGTGGATGGGAGGGGATGAGCAAGCTTTAACTTCTGCCTGAGGCACCTGTAAGTATCTATGTCTACACCATTGAATAAGGGAGGGACAGGGACTGATCCCTGGTCCCAGTTTCCAAGTGGAACAGACCAGATCATGTCCGCCCACCTGCAGGGTAGTCACCTACACAGAAGACTGTCCTGAAGAAAGCTAAGTTTGAGTCACCCAAGAGAAGCTAGGAGTGACAATTAAACAGTGTGGACAATGTGCTACCAATGCTGAAGTTCATTCCCATGCTGTCCCTTATTTAGAGCACAGGCAAAGCAAATGCTATGTACATTTCATCAGCTTTGGTTTCATTTTGCACATTCCCTTATGAACCCCAACTGTTTACCAGGTCTTTGATATCCCTGGTCGTGTCTGCCAAACAGTGACATCTCCAGGTTTTTGGAGACACACTTCAGTTTCAGAAGGTGCTCTGAGGAAGCTTCTGTGATCTGAGTGCTGCGAGCCAACTGCTTTTAACTATGATGCTGTCTCGTATGCTCAGACTGTCTCGATAATTCAAGCACTCTATGCATGTGGGTGCGAGTTCTCCTTTGGCATGTGCCCAGCTCTACAAAATGATAGATGTGAGCACTTGTTTCATATGGTTTGTTCTCAGATTCCTTTCAGATGCTTCCTTCACAATGGTAAATAATTGGCTTGATTGCTTTCTGTGCTTTTCTGTTATCCATTTTTCTAGCAATTTGAGGGTCTCATATTTTGGTTCATTTGCTGTACTTTCATGACCAGGAAATTAAGTCAGCTATGTATATCTAATTCCCTCTTTTCGTTGTGTACCTCAAAATTGTAGCATTGTAGTTTCAGCATCATGAAGAGTCACTAGCAATAACTCGTTTAAAATGCTCTCTAGTGATTTAGTGTCATTTTCTACTTCAGTTGCTTTACATCCTCAGATTTAATGATGGAACGACTCACAGTGAACAAAATTGCTAGACATTTCTTCTTGGTTTGGGTGTCTCTTGGTTCTGTGGTGATAATGAACTCAGTCCAAAAGCTACCAGCTGTCTCTGCTGTAGAATTGGTACTCCAAACTGCAACTCACTAGCATCACATCGTGTGGTTGCCTTTTCAGTCATACGGCCATATTTTGGGACAGGATAAACGATCACCTGTTCGCTGGTGGTATGTTATGGTTATATGTGGTAACTGTGTCTATGCTATCTTTTTTCTTTTTTTCAGAAGTCACCAGCTGTCTGATGGTGGGACAACAGTAGAAATAATGTCAGCTAGTTTAAAAATCTAGTATTAAAGCCCTTTAGAAATTATCTTTAGATGCAGCTGTGTTGCTTTTACCTCTTTGGCACATAATCCTTGGGAGGTCAGCAAATGCCTGTGAATGACATGGCAGGAAAGTGCATTTTACTATGTTTTCAGCCAAATTTTAATCCACTTCCTGAACTCTCTCAAAACAGCTTGTGGCCATGATCAGCTCAAGCTGCTGCCATGTGGTTTCCTTGTTGGTGCAGCAGAAGGTTGTGAGATACGTGCTGCTCCCAGTAGATCCAACTAATCCCACACCTATTTTTGCAGGCATTACTCACTTCTGCAGATGGGATCATAAATGCCATTCCCAACTTTCTGTATCTAGATGAGGACCATAATCTTGCAGAGGAGCCATTTGACTTACCTGAGTGCTCTTGCCTTTACCACTGTTTGCCATGAAGCACTGGGAATTGTTCTGCTTCTCCAAAGCAGATAATCCTCATCCAGGAAGGTGTTTAGTCATGAACTCCAGTCGTCTGCAAATGTGCAGCTTGTCTGGCTACAGTGCTTGCCTAGCTTTCCCTCATCCAGTCATAGCATGGGGAAAGCGGAAGCACACTCACAGAAGTGCTTCAGGGACATCAGAAAGGCACTTTTGGGCAGAGGTAGTTTGACTACCAGCCAACTCTTCTAAACTCTCAAATGAAGGCAGCACTGAAGTGAAACAAAGCATAGGCATCTGAAAAGAATGAGCATCTTGTTGGGTAGGAAAAGTGCACAAGAGAAGGGTGCAGCAAAACACTCATGCACAGAAGAGTCATCATGATCTGTGTAATGAAAGGTGCTTATCCTGCCCAAGTTGGTACAATCATTCACATGGTGACACTCATGACAGCCCTGTTGACCTCACCCTCAAGGGACTCAGAATAATTTTGGCAGCTTGAACTTTATACCATCCTACCACCATTATAGTACTCTAGCTGGCTCTGGTTGACTGAGTTCGTCTCTCAAACAACACTGAGGAAGTCTTTATGGCTTCACATGTTTACTACCACCCTACTGCTTGCTTTGCATTTGATTTCCTGAGGGTTTTCTTTTTGCTTGTATCATGGGGTTTAATTTGGGGCAGGGTTTTTTGATGCCATCTTGTATTTGTGTCATGAGGTTGTCTGAGGTTTACAGCAGCATTTCTTTTTCCACACCTTTGCACTGCATTAAGATTATGTGCCTGCAAAATCTCACTCTTGGTCTCACTTCCTGCCTCCTTGACAATGTTATTTTATAATTTTTCTTTTATCGGTACATTTGATCGCAATGACTTCTCTTTCCATGATTATTGTATTTGAAGTCTTTAGGTAGGACAACCTTTATTACCCCTCAGGTTATTCATGTTTCCCTTTTAATTGTGTTTGTCTACTTTTTACTTCTATGCATTAGATTTTTGCATTCATATGGGTCCATTTTCATGTTTTTTCTCTTCTACTTAGTGGATTAAAAATTCTAGGTCTGGTCCATCTTAAATTTTGCATTTACAAACTGCACCTTACTCTTACATACAGCTCCAGCTTTTGGAGGCTTGTTGAGGAGTCTTCTTTTAAGTCTTCGAAATTCTTATATTTCAGTCCTTTTGGATTTAATAATCACATGAATCTTGAACTGTTCAGCGAGATGATCATCTGTTCCACTTGTTTGGTTGCATGCACTGAGCAGATACTTTTTCAGGGTGGAAACAGTCTTAGGGAGTTTTCAGATCTTCACTCGGGTACTCACCGGCTTAGTGCTGGTGCATCTGTTCAGCACACAGCTGCGTGTCTATGCAGTGTGGCTGCATTTATTTTGTTTCTGCTTCTGCCTGGCTTCACTACGTCTTATATCTGTTTTCCATTGCAAGCTAGGGAATATCCAAATGATGAGCATGGTCTATATGCATACAGGCAGCTATGGCATGGTGCCATGATTGTTGTTTTTTCTTTAGTTGAAGGATGCAGAATTCATTCTTCATGATGGATGCAATTACAATTCCCAAGCAAAAAAGGCCCCCAGTTAGAAATTAAGCCAATAAGGGCACACGTTCACTTTGACATTGTCAACAAAACAGTCAATTCAAAATACTACAAGAAGTGAGAACGAAGCAAAATGAGGGCGGTGTCACTCAAACCTGCAGCTCTACAACAGCAGCCTGTGGTGCTGCCAACATAACGACAGCCAAGGTGCAAATCTCTCTTTGTGGGAGATTTGCACTGAATCACATCTGTTCACAGCTGCCAGCAGACACAGTGTGGGCAAAGAGCACAATGAGCCTGCTGCTGGCTTGAATGTGTTTTCCTTGGAGGTAACAACAGCAGGAGAGGCTCCAATTAATAAGCTGAAAGAAAACACAAATCTTATTAATCCTTACTTGGAATCCAGTCCACAAGCCAGCATGTTGTTAGAAATAGGGTTAGTATCGGTAAAGCAGGGCTTCAAGGCCCTAGGTATGTGACAGGGAGGAATGGATGGGGCACTGGAGTGAAGACAGCCCTATGAGCATGAGTAGAAAGGGGCAGGTTTGGGAAAGAATGTGAGTAAGACAATCTATGAGAAGTTGGCCCCCTGTCCCAAACCGTGGGACCACCTACCAGCACTCCACTGTCAGCAGATAGCTGGAAACTCACTGGTAAGATGTGCACTTTGTACCTTCCTAATCGTTGTCCCAGACAGATGATGACAGCCCACTGCTTCTGGGTGGTAACTGCAGCCTCCAAGAGGAGGAGCGCAGGCAGTCAAGCGACTCTCCCAACCCCCTAATAAGCTTATTAGCATATGTCTTTGCTAACGATACATATGGAAATAGACTACTCCCATATGACAGATCTCTGGGTTATTTTATAATAATAAAAAAAAAAACACAAAAAAACAAACAACAAACAAACAAACAAACAAAAACCAAACAAAACCAAAAACCAAACAAACAAAAAATCCCCCACAAAAAAACCAAAAAAGCCTGGGAAATCACATCCAAAAATAGATTAAAAGAACATGAGAAGTGGAAGGTCAAGCGTTCAACAGTTGGGTAGTGCCAGAACTGGGACAGTTTACATAACCTTGCTGTAGCCTCCCTGAGTGGATGCAGTAGTTAGTCACAGGATCGTGGGTCTTTTTTTCCAGAGAATCCTGACTCATTTGGTGATGTAATGGCCAAAAGGATTAAAGAGAAAAATAGAAATATTGCTCTCCTCACATTCAGGAGGAAGCACCGTGCAGAAATCCAGCCCACAATGGAAACAGAATTATTAATTTTCTTTGCGAGTTTCTGCATTACAGCCTGCCCAGAATATCTCTAATTCTTTTCAAATAGTACTTAATCTTCATGCTGCGCAAGTAAGAAAACGTCGTTATCCATATTTTATATGTTGGGGACAGAAGCACTAAAATCAAAGTTTTCCCTCAGTTAATCTGAGCTATCCTTATGCAGTAAGTTATTAGCATCCGCTTACATTTTAGACCTGCAGACTGCTATGTTAGTTCTGTTGCACAGTGTGGCTTGGAGACAAACAGTGAAGAAGAAACAGTTTACGTCTATTTTTTGGCATTTGGAGATAATTCTTTGGAAAGTATATGCTTCTGCGAATCACAAAGCCCTATGTAGGCCTATTTTTTGGAAGACGGAGTGTACGTCTGCAATTTATCAATGCATCTGCTATGGGATTGGTCTCTATAAGTAAATGAAGAAAGTGATATTTAAGAATAAACTCAGGCTTTTTGGTCCAGGTTTATTCCACCATAGGAAGCCAGCCTTCCCAGCATTCCTCTGATGCTCAGCAGAGGGCTAATGCTGACAGCAGAAGGAGGACAATGATGCATCTTTAAGTGTATTTACTGTTCTTCACTTCTACAAAATTAGGTAATGTAATATACGCACTGCCTCCTGTATCTTCAAAAAGGTACTGTCCCCAAAAAATAATTAATATATTCCTTGGCTGGATTATAGGTGCACTGCTGTTCCCAGTGTCCTTCTCCTGCAGGCTCCTCCCTGTCATGTAAAAAATATTTTTATTGAGAGTCAGTACATTTTACGAACTTTCACAGAGAGTTTAAAATGTTTATTTGAGTAAGTAAATTAAGAGTAAGAATTTTTTGTGTGATTTTAGTAGAACGCAACTTTTAATAAGTCTGGAAGTTATGAAAATATGGATTTAATATGTTATTTCTGGATTTCTTCAGGGAGCCCCATGTGTCTTTTTTTCTCTCATGTTGATGTGTAGCCATAGAGAGTGCAAACACACCCAGAGCTTATAAACAAAGACATTTAACTTTTAGCAAATGCATGATCCCATTTGGAGATGTTATTCTTACAGTTTAGCACCTGCTTTGCTGGTTTGGGAAAACCGCTGTGCAGTGTCTGAGGAAACACTTCTTCCAATTTCTGTTTTGGGGATATTTCTAAGACAGTAAGAAAAACAGGCTGGTGTGAATGTAAACATTTGAGATTCGTCCCTCTACAGCAATAAGGAAGGCCTCTTCCGTTTATTCTTTAAAGATATAATTGTGATCAAGTTTCCTCTGTCTACCTGCTCCCACAAACGGTCTCTCTCTTACACAAAATGCAAAGCGCTCTTTTCCTATCCCTGCCAATACCCTTCCTTCAGCTTCCGCGTATTAGCATGATTAGCACTGACGAGCAGGATGAAGAGCTCAGCTCAAACCCTTCCCTTCCGCTTCCAGGCTGCTGTTCCCACCTCGAAGACAGTCTCCCCAGGGAGACAGAGCTGCCACCTCAGCATCCCCTGGCAGTAAGCACCCGTGAGTCAGCAGGACCCATTTAGCGCTCCTCAGCCGAAGCACCTCCTGAAAACACAGTGGGATGTTTCAGGCAAATACTGTCAGCCTCTTAAAATACTGTAGGCAAGTTCAGATCCTTTTTTTCCCCACTACTCTGTAATTATTATTATTATTATTATATGCTCTACATGACAGGCTATAGCTGGTAAAATACGCACAGCCAAAACCAAAACGAATGGAAGCATCACCGAGTTAGCAATGTAGAAAGGGAGGAAGCGTAAGAGAGGATATAAAATGGTGAAGCCGGTTAGTGATCTGTTAGTCTGTGATTAGTGTACTGGTTTGAGTGAAGAATTTGAACATGGCATTTGGTTATCCTTGTGAAAGGTAGTCAATCAAAAAGTTTGTGATAAAAAAAGACACTGTAAAACTTACCACCTTGGGGATCTTTTAAAATACAAGTTTCTCAGGGTCTCACTTTTACAAATTATGGCTCAAAAGAGTCCAGAAAGTGATGCTGATGGGTTTTTCTGAGAAGCAGCCTAGTTTTACCAACAGTGGTTTGAAACAACCAAGAAAACTCAGCTGATATCCTGCCCTGTTCTACAAAAGAGCTGCCTTTATAGCTCCTTTCTATTACCAACTTCAGCGTGTTTTGCTTCTCAAAATATTGCCTTTCAGTACAAACCGTGGCTATTATTTATGCAGCATACATTCATGATACCTGCCACTGATTTCTTGCCTGCTAAGAAGTCCAACAGGCACTTGTGTCATTTTGTGTCTGTTGCACTGCATTCCCAGATGCTAAATTATTAATACAAATAATCAGGCTCTGTAATTTTCATATTGCTCAACTGCAAAAATGGCAGGGCTTTTTGCAACTCCATAGGAAGACAGGAACAGGGAATAGGAAGCAAAGAGGAAAATCTTGACACCACATCATTTAACACCTGTGAGTGTTTGCAGAATTAAAGTTTTGACAGTATTTTTCATGTTTTCCATGAAAATGGCTGATGGGGAAGCAGTGTTTCAGTGGACATTATTTCAAGATTTTAATGAATAAGTGTTTTAGAGTTGGAGAAAGAAGGAGAACGTAGTTTGGCATGAGGAGGAAGGCCACATAGATGAAGGTGGGAGAAAACAGCATTACGGACTTAAGGCTAAGATGCTTAGAAAAGTCAAGGGAGTAAGAGGAGAATGTAAAGAGCTGCTCCTGTATTATGTAGGTAAATTTAATTATTTCTTCTGTTTAGCTGGGAGGATGCCTGTCAGATTTTCTGGGTGATATCTGAAGGCAGATATCAATATGGTCAAACCACGGTGGTGAGGGCCATAGAACAAGACTTGTGCGAGGAAGAGCTGCTGTGGGCACGCGCGGGCTCGACTCACGCAGAAGCAACACTCCAGCACGTCTCACCTCTCCCGTGGGGGCCGTAGGATCTCACAGCAGCTCTGCTGGTCTTTATGATCCTAAAGAAATTACAACTGCCCTACAGGGAAAACCCAAGGCTTCTTCCCATGCTTCCATGCAACTACCAGCACTTGGTTTCTGAGTCCACACCTCTCTCCCTTTCAGCTGTACTAGCTCAGAGCATCAGACTTTCTACAGCATGCTGCCAAGCCAGTTTATCTGCCCAGGCTTAGAGCAGCTCTGTGGCTGATGTGTGATATTGTTTTGGGTTGCTTTCATTGATTAGTTGGTTATTTTCTGGTTTGGCTCAAAAAAGAATGACTGGTTGTTGTTAGTTTGTTTTTTCTTTGTGCCATTCTGGTTTTAATTCACAGCAAGAGCATTCAAAGTTTTAGACAAGGATTCTTTATTCTCACTTTCTTGATTATAAAATTAAGTGCATTTATTTCCTATAGCCCTTGCAGGAAGAACATCTGGTTCTTTGATTAATTTCCAAGATACCTATGATCCCCAGGAATATAAACCTCTATTGACTTGTGGGGAAGTAAGATCACGCATAACCCTGTAAAAAAGGCAAACTTAGGGCATGCAAATATACACCTTTTCCTAGAGCACGGCACTGGTTTTTTTTGCTGAGGAGCCTGGGATATTAAGGCACTATTTGGAGTCCTGATAGTCTCCAAGCTGGAAGTCTGTAACTCTGCTCTCCCTCCAGACTGCGCTGGGCCACATGAGGCTGGTCTCTGGCCATCAGCTCTGTTCTGCCTGAGCCAGTACCTGCCCCTGGCCCGGTGGGTGCAGCCTCAGCTCCTCAAAGTCCATAGGATCAGGATCCCACCCAGTGTTTCTGGAAAGGCAGAAGCAGACCTCTCCACTGAGCTGCTGTTATCGCGCACCAGGATGAAAAGCAAAAATTGTTTTTTTAATTGATCTACACGTTTCTACTCTTGTGCTGTTTATACCTTTGATATGGTAAAATAACTTTTTTTTAAAAAAAGTCTATTTGTGTGGAAAGACTAGGAGGGAAACTAAAAGTGACCTACCTAGGAGCCTGAAAATTTTGTTTGTTTATACATCTGTAATGAGGTTTTAAATGACAAGTGACGCAAGTGACGCTTTCTTTTGGAATTCCTATTCTCTCCAAATTCTTTATATGAATTAGTGGAACAAACTCTGTAGGGTCCTCAAATGCAATGATCAAGAGTCACCTTCACACAACCTACACAGTCACCTAGACAGAGAAGTGAAATACAGTTTTGTTGTAAACATACAGCTGTAGACATCCTGATAGGAAACAAGTTACATGCGAACCTGTAAAACTGTAATTTCATCAGGAAATCAAGTCATCAAGATTGAATGATTCTTTGCTTAAACACCAGCAGCCAAAAATGAAATCCAGGGAGAAGGGAGAGAGAAATGTAAACCTTATTCATTGAAAACTTTTATTATAGTTCTCTTTGCTATTTCAACATGTTTTATTAAGTTTCTCTCCCTCTGCATCTGTATTTTACATGTCTCTCTTTTTTTCCTTGGAGCCTAAACTGTGATTTCTTCAGTGCTAAGGCAAAAGAGCTTTCCGAGCCTAGGAGACGAGTGACGGCGAGGTGTGCCGATCTGTTGACACTGGAGCATCCAAGCTCACAGGCAAGGTGATGTTGGAGAGGGGGCCTGAAGCTGGAGCACGCGGTGCTTTCAGTGGGCATTGGCAGTGGACGTGAACACCTTGAGAAATGCCAGGAAGGGTTATGGTGTTGCCGACGACGGGAAGGGAACAAAGTGTACGGACACCTTTTCCGATCACCTGCCTGTGGAGCAAGGCGCACGGCGACTGGAGGGCAGCAAAGCCTGCACGTCTTTGGGCACAGTGCAAGACCGAAGCCCCATCAAAGGCCCCCAGCCGTGCTGCAGGGACAGCAGGTACACCCCTGGAAGACGGCCATGGCACGCCTGACGCTCCTCCCAACACGGCTGGCTGAAATACTCTGTGATTAAACAGGAAAAAATGGAATAAAAAGTTAGCTCTGGAAAACCTCCGCGAATTTAATTACCACCATTGCCATATAACCCACTATTGCCAAATTCAAGAATTAGGGATAAAAAATAATAACAAACAAGACGTCGTCTTTCACAAAGAGGCGTAATCTGCTTAAGGTTGTTCTCCCATTCATCGGGGATGTTGAGACGTTCCGCTCACACCTCCCGCCTCCCCGACGCGCCCCGACGGGACGCACGCAGCGAGGCGCGGAGCAACGTGAAGCGCTCCGGCCGCCCCCCCCCGCCACGGCCCGCCCCCCTCTCCTTTTCCTCCTTCTCCCTCCACTTCGCCCCCGGCTCCTTTTTCCCGGGCAGCCTCCGCCAGGGCCCCGCCGGGCTCCCGCGGGCCCCCCGAAGCCGCTGCCGCTACCCGGGGGCGGCGGCAGAGCGAGCGGCCCTCCCCGCCTCAGCGGGCGAGCGAGCGCTGAGGGGCCGCCTGGCCCTCCCCGCCTCCCGCGCCGTCCGCCAATCAGAGCGCCGGCGGCTGCCGGCCGCGCCTCGCCATAGGCCAGCGGCGCTGTCAGTCTGGGGTCGCCCCCGCGGCGCGGCGGGCGGGGAGAGGTGGCTGCCGGCTTCGTGCGGGCGGGCGAGCGGGGCCGGGCGGCGGCGGCGCTGCGGTTGCGCCATCTGTCAGGAGCCCCGGTGGGAGGGGAGCGCCCGAGCCGCGCTCGCCCGGGCGGAGCGGAGGCGAAGCAGCAGCAGCAGCAGCAGCAGCGCGGAAAGCCCGTGCGAGCCTCATCCCTGCCCAGGCTGCGCGCACGAAGCCGCCGCCTCCGCGCCCGGCCGGAGCTCGGCGCAGCGCGTCTGCCCGCCGGGAGGAGAGGCAGCGGCGCCCGGAGCGGCGCCCCTCGCTGCGGGCGGGCGGGGGCAGCCGGCGGAGGAGCGGAGCGAGGAGGATGCGAGTGCGGCGGCACCGCCCCGGCCCCGCGCTGCGCTGAGCTGAGCCGAGCCGAGCTGCCTCAGGTAACGGAGGGGCCGGCGCCCGCCGCGCCGCCGCCGCCGCCCGGGGGGAGCGGGGCGGTGGGGGGGGCAGGAAGGATGCTGCGGCGCGTTTGTTTCCTTTGTGCGCCCGAGCGGTGATGGGGTGCGGGGGCGGGGAGGCGGCCGCGCTGCTGCGGGTGTCCCCCACGCATCCCCACACATCCCTCCCTCCCCGCCGTCGCCGCCTCCGCCGCCGGGAGCCGCCGGCCGCGGCCTGCGGCGCGGGGAGAGCCGAGGGCAGCGCCGGTGAGGGGCTGTGC
>VFFE01007612.1:835423-909182 GCA_008921705.1 Burhinus oedicnemus
CTGTAACACTTTCCAGTATTTCCTCCCCACACACCCATCTTTTTTTTTTTTTTTTCTTGATATCTTTTTAACTCGTGATCTATGGCCGAAGCTTAGAACAATTGCAGGTGAAGATCTGTTTGTTTATGTGCTGGCGGAGGAAGTGTTTTCGTTAGGGCTGACTGTCTAATCTCCTATGAGGAGGAACAGTAAGCTAAAGGGACACTGTCAACTTGAAATCCGGAGAATGTGCATGATGAATGGAGAGCTGTGTCCAATATTACACCCACCGTCGAGCTCCCTGCTGGAGATCTGTGGTTTTTATAAGCCTGTCTTCTGACTGTGTGGGTTTGTCATGCAGTGAAGGAGTAAAAACACACTTCAAACAAAGTTCTGTTAAGCGAACAAAGGAGGCCAGAAGAAAAAATACCAGAATGGGAAGGGAAGGCAACATCTCCAACTTCTCAGTTACATCAATGGTGCAACCACTGCTTCACCTGGTGGGAAACTGGAGGGGAGAGAAGTTCATTTTTACAATTGAACATTTACTTAGTATCAGCAAAGTGGAAAGATTGTTACCTTCCCCCAGCCATACAGTTTTCCAGCGCCTTGATGTATATGCTCAGAAAACTGGTAACACTTGGTGAATCTCAGTAGATTGGTGCCTTTCTACAATTTTTAAGAACAATTTTGAGAAGGGAATCTCTTGGAAAAAACAATGGGTTCCATTACTCAGCCTCTTTATACCTCACAAAGCTGTCATTTGGATGAAAAAGAGAAAGGAAGATTGCCTAATTAATGGCTTCAAAATTTGTATTTCATTAACAGTAGGCTGCAGATTGCTCTTCGTTTGTTGAAAGGTTCAGATGCTTCTTAGAGGCTGCCTGTAAGCCTGCTTCTTCTCCGCCTCTAACAAATTACTGCCTCATCTGCATGGCTCATCTTTGGCAAAAATAAGAATTTCCAATATGAGGTTGTCTAATGGTAGGCCACTGACTGTGGTGTTTTGTGGTTTATGCTTCAGGCATGTTGTTTCAGAAATTCTGTGTTGCCTGCTGGTAGAAGATGTGGTGGTGTGAAATACCAGTTAAGCATAAAACCCTGAACAGGCTTCTCTAGAAATTTTTTTGATGTTGAATAAATACATGTGTTCAGTGAAGGATAAACAACTTTGACGTATGGGCATGGCAGTTGATGTAAGGTAAAAGTGATGAAAGTGGTACAGAGAAATTGCTTATTAATCATTTTCAAGTATCTTTAAAAGTTAAGGTCCATTGACAAATTTATATTTTATTTTACTAAGTAAGCATTGCTGAGGGAGTAGATATTTATGAGATACTGTACTAGATTTCACAATAACGTTACACGAAATGCCTGAATAGTGACATCTGAAATGTATGGGTGGAGTCTGACATGGAAAGGACCTCTGTGGTCACTGGCCCTATGGCTTAGCTGAGTTAAACCAAATATACTAATCTGGACATGATGTGGTCTGCACTGGATTTACTGTGTAATAAAATTGTGGCTACATGAGTGAAAACTGTTCGGTGCCTTCGTGATGATTTAACACTGTAATATGATACATCTACAATACCATACATTTAGTTGTGTTAAAGAAGGCTGAGAGCTGTTGGCTACCTTATGCTCAATTACTTTTATTTAACCACCGTCTTCACTTTGCTGTCACGCTGCATTATAGTGCTTTTACTTCAGGGAGAGAAAGAGTTGCACATAAGTGTTTTCCCTTCCTCCTTCACTCTGGGGTGCACATTAATATTTGATCCAAACTTGTTCTGTAAAGTTCTGCTTAATTCAGTTTGGGCACTGCTTTGAATGTATGATAATGGTGTTCATTTGTGTCACGGACAGTGCTTTGTAGTTTGCTTTATGGGCAGGTCTGCTGCTGGCAGTGTGTGTTGTCAAAGTGACCTTCCTTCGAGAGGGAGAAAACCAATAACTCCTGTCCCTTTCCCACCCCTACAGCTCCCACAGAAGTGACTTCACAAGTGATTTTGACCCATTACTCCAAAAACAGGACTTGAACTGACAAATCTAATTCACCCGAGCAGTCTCGTTGAAAACTAGCAATTAAGGACTCCTTTGGTAACAAAAGGCCTACAGATCTGTATCGTGCAAGCCAGCGATTTACTTGGGATGAAACCCACAGAAGGGTTAGCGTGCTTCAGTGTGGAGCATCCTGAGGCCTCGCTACCAGGGTGGTTGTGACCCCTGTGGATCTCGCACCCATGAGTGAGGGATGTAGCTGCTTGCTGTGCCATGCTGAACACATTGTACACCTCGGAGCTGCACTCCCAGCTGCCGGTGTGCCAGGAGAAATGCTGCCTGGGCCACTGAATACCGACTGCCTCAGAAAGAGGTGAAACTCCAGTGGTGCATCTGCCTGCCTCCTGGGTGTCTCGCTTGGCACCACAGCAGCTTGCTCTTACAATTTAAGAACTCCGAACTGCACTTGATAAATAATAATAATTAAAAAAAGCAAAAACAAAACAAAAAAACCCCAAACCAAAACAATAACCAAAACAAAAAAAAACCCCAAACCAAAAAAACAACCAAACAAACCAACAAAGAACCCCTTGTATTTTATATTTCAACAGGTGACAAGTGCGCAGGTGTAGAAGAATTGGGATTTTTAGCATTTGCATCCCCTCACAGGTTTTGCCCTTAGTGCCTGACTTTCTTCTAGACTGAGAAATGACAGGTCCAGGTGAAAGGAGAAAGTTTTAAGCTGTTTCAGTACATCCAAGAAGCGTATGACACTCCTTAAGGAGCACGTGGGCCTCATTAGTGCTGTGCTGTAGGGCAGTCTCGCTTCTTAACGTGCTCAAGCGCTGGTTTGGTTTCAGACAGGTAAGCTGCCTCTCGGCAGCTTGAGAGCGGTCAAGTTAAACCTGTCTGCAGAAGGTGTCCTTGAGCCCTGAAACTAGAAATGGGCTTGACCTTATGGGAATTTGCAACCAAGGAGAAGCACCCTGTTGTTCTCCTTACCGCTGGCCACAGGAAAACAATGACATTTTGTAAAGGACTTTCAGAACTTTCCTTCATTTGGAATGGGAACAAAACTGAACAATATCAGCACTTTTACTTGGGGAAGTGAAAAATAAAATCACTTCAAGTCAATCAAAACATGTCATCTCATCTTGCTTCTGACTGTTTTGAATGGTAACTTGCTATGAAAGCAAGGATTTCAACTCAAAATATTGGCACCTGTTTGGAACAAAATAGAACCTTTGACATCTTGACTTTTTACTGAAGTATAAAATCAGCAACAGTTTTACAGAGCTTTTAGATATGGATAGAACTAAATTTTCTTTCAGAAAATGACTGTTGGATTTTTCCTGACTATCCTGCTCCTTGTATACCATGAATTTGAATGAATGTTTTTCATGTGAAAAAGCAATCAAAAAGCTAGCCTGGCAATATCAACTGACTTGAATTAGGTGGCCTGAGTGAAACAGTTTTTTCACCAGAGGAGAGGACAGCAAATGAATTTTAAACTTAATGTCCTTCCCGAAATGCAGCTCCTTTTTTGTATCAAAGGATCCCAACTTGAATGGACCTACTGATGTTGTTTGTGACAAGGTGATATGGGGAGAAGTTACCCCATGTTTTCCAGCTTGGCTTCTCCTGATTCAGGGAAGTCTTGCACCTCTGAAAGTTGCTTGTTCCACACTGTAAATTTCTAGAGTATCTGCGAGTAATAAGTCCCACTTGATTAAGCCAGTAACCTAAATTCTTAGGGCAAGTTAGTTATGTTCTTCACGTTGCGATATGGTTTAGTATGATGAACTATACAAGGCAGCTGTGATGTGAGCACATTTTGATGGGAACAAGGAAGCTCATCCTTCTACACTTATTTATTTTATTTTGGTGGCCTTTTTAGGAGGCAGCAATGACTGAATGCCTTTTCTAGCCTCGGGAAATTCTTTGTCCCATCCTGCTTTAGGTACCCTGTGGCTACAACCAGAAAGAAGGGATGTTGAAAAGCAGCTGTCGAGTGATGTGCTCAGTGCTTTGAAGTACAAAGCAGCCCCGCCAGAACTCCTCAAAAGAGCCAGTACTACTTTTAATGGTATCGGATCCTGTGCTGTGAGAGTAGTTACTGAGCTGTCCCCGAAATGCATGGCCCCGTGGTTGGTGGCACTATCAGCAGCCAGCCCTGAACAAAGGCTCTACCTCGCATAGGACACTTTATTCCATAGCTCTTGGGGTGGCCTAGGGAGGAGCTGCCTCACATCCTCAGTGCTGTCTCATAACACCTCTGGGAGCTCTAAAAGACAGATAAACATCTAAAGCCTTGGCTTTGTAAGGGCTGTAACAATTTATTTTTACCTGAAATTGAGACTTTATATTTCAGGCAAAATGCACCATCAGCACTGAAGCTTCCAGAAACACTTTAAAAGTGTTGTTTTATTCACCAAAGCTATGTCACTCACAGTGGTGAATTTGGAAAGTGTTTTGAAGCTGAAAGTTATGGTAATGGCACCAGCACAACATATGAAGAAACAGAGAAGTACCTGGGGTGCAGGGACATCGAACAGCCCAAGTGAAGAGCTGTCTGAAGCAGGCAGAGGAAGCTGCCCTTGTGTGTGTGAGTGAGGACATCTGCTTTAATAGAAAAAAAGTGTTTGGCACCACTTAAACTTGCAAATAACTTGTTTTAGCGATTTTTGGAGGAGGAAGGAGGAAATCTCAAACGATTGGCTTGACTTCGATGAAATATCTTCTCTGTTTGAAATTGTCCTTTTCCTCTTGGCTCCAGTTTTCCCATGTTAACAGATTTGATCAAAATAGTTCTCAAGCATTTTTGCTGTAGTCCAAGATGAAAATATTATTGCCAGATAATTTTTATCTTGTCAGGCTTCAGTTTGCTACATGAAGCTATACAGAGAAGTTAAACAGGATATGAAAATGAAGATTAATATTAAATACCCATCCAGGATTTTTTTTAAGAAAAACTTTTCTGTTCATGAGAGTTCTCTAATGACTGTATGTGGTGGTTCCTAGCATCCTTTTTCTTTACAATTTCTATTATTTTAGTTGCGTGTGTTGGTTTTTTTTAAACAAATAAACTTTAACATTCATTTGAAAGCTTTTTATTGTATTAATAAAGACCTTCCAACCTCCCTTGTTTTAGAACAACCTGTGTGTGAAAGAGCAGTTTGTGTAACATTGATCTTTGACTTGCAGCTGTACCACTTACAAAAGAAGCAGCTCTGAAGGTTTTCCTGGCATGACATTGGAATATCATGCAGTTCCTATCTTGGCTCCTGATATCGGTGAACAGATAATTGTCTAACTTTTTTTTTTTTTTTTTTTTTTTTTTTTTACAAATATGTTGTTTTTTCCCTTTTGTGCCTGACCTTCAAACTGCGCAATTGCCCTGGGGATTATAACTGAAGTTAATGCTCTTGCTCAAAATAATTGGGAAGACCTGTTGCCAGTTAGTTCAGAAGTTCTCCAAGCCAGAAGCCATGACAGTGTGCTGCGCCGCAGCATCATATTGGGAGATAAAAGCGCTGGGCACCTAGCTGGAGCTGAGATTAGCACCGACCAACCTTATGTCAACTCTGGGCTTTTTTTCTTTCTTTTTAGCCCGTACAGACTTCACAGCTGTGTTAATGAGTGCTGTAGCTATCTCTGTATCAATCAACATCCTGCGACTCTGGGGGCTGTGTTAACTGTCCAAAAAAAATACAGCAGAAGCTTGTCTGTTACTTTCTAACTTCTGGACTTGTATTGCTTCTCCACAAAACTACTTTTCTTTCTTCTGGGACAACTCAATCCCGTATCTGGTCATTTCTTAGGATTTAGCATAAGACCAGCTGATACCCCTGTTCAGAAGATGATGATGGTTGCGTCCTACAGCCAGCTGCTTTTACCCTGGGGGGGGGGGGGGGGGGGGCAGAGGAGAGCAGGTGTAAGAGAATGCAGCTCTCAGACCGTTAAAAGAAAGAATATTTGTTTGTTCCTGGGACTGGGTTTTTCTTTGTGGGCAGTCTCTCACTAGGAAGCAATGATATATTTTTCCAGTAAAAGAAAAAAGCATCTCTAAGACTCATAATGAAAACCTCTATTGTCTGACTAGGCAGTGAGACTGTTTCTTGTCTTAAACTATATGTAAATGCTCAGTGTTTATTTTCAGTGGTGAGGTTAATGGTGGGATTTTCTTTATGGTGAGGTTAATGATCTGTTGTGTGTTTTTAGACATCTCTGTGGACAGGTCCTCTTGCACGTGGTCACTGTATGCTAGTAACGTCTGAAAATGGGCCGGTCTAAATAATAAGATTTCAGAGGGGGAGCTCACATCCAGTAAGATTTTTTTCTGAAGATGAACAAAAATGCCAGTTCTGTTGCCTGTATGCCTTCCTGGGAAGTAAATGAAAACTCCTAAATTTCCCTCTGAGATTTGGATATGAAATAACCAACAGATGATGGCATTTCTGGTCGTTATCACTCCAGGCAGCATTTGAATTGGTGATTTCAGCAAAAGACATTCTAGGTCCCATTTCCAAATTCATTGATCATGTTTTGCTAGTGTCACTCTTCAGGAAGGAAGAAAACTATTTCAACCTAATCCTTTAAATAGCATAGTATCTGATGTCATTCATAATTTTCATTTAAAGCCTTTAGCCTAATATGCAGGCCATTTGTTCCAAACATTAAGTTCTCTGGGTGTCTTTGAATGGTCAGCAATCTTTTATTCGTAAGATCTCATACTTCGGACTGGTGAGGGGCAATAGCAACTGGATTTTTTTTTTTTAATCTCTTTTCTAGTTTATTCAGAAAGACTGAAGCAAACCACCTTTAAAAGAAAAAAAAAAGTCAAACACATGTTCAATGTAACCCATTTTATTAGCTGTAATCACCACTGAAAAACTTTGCAAGCCCAACAGCCTATAATTCACACAAGGTCCGTGTACAGAAGCTGGCAAGCTGAAGAGCCAGATTTAACACTCAGTGTCATAGGCTGTATGCTCTCAAAAAATCATGCATAGTGTTGGCTTTGATTCCTTTTGACCACCTCTCTAGGAGTTTCCCTTTTGTAGGAAAAGTAATGAGCCCAAAAGTTTGGCTGAGAAGAGAGCCACTAAATGATGTGACCTTGTGAAAGAAACAGCTCTTTCATCTGAAGGTCAAAAATTTCCTCGTGTGCATTGGGGGATGTAGAAGAAGAACGTTGACTATCTTTCTTGCTTAGGGCACCGTTACTGACATGCTTAAAAACTGCAGAACTCCTTGTCCTAGTGTTCAAGTGGGGCTGCCAAAAAGGAACAAATATGGCTGCAGACAAAGTGTGCAGGGAAGATTGTGTCCCTCTTCCTCCTCCTCAGTCATCGCAGGCAGAATGGGGAGAGCATTGGGTTGCACTACTTGATGACTTGACATTCGGAACAATTTGCTGCCAGTCCTGTAAAAGGTTAAAAAACTTCTTTCTTTAATAGGCTTTGGTTTTAAATTGTGGGCTTCCTCTGGCATCAATGTGTTTCAGTGACTTCTTCAAGGACGAGGTGACCTTGTCTCTTGCTACATTTTCAGCAAGTCTTAATTTGAACTGTTGTAAAGTTACATTGTTTGGGGTTTTTTTTGTCTCCTCCCCATGCAAAAGACTTAGTTCTGCTCTGTGAAGCTGACTGTGTAGCTGTAGGTGTTAAACAAGTCAGACAAATTTTTCTCTTGTGGTCAACTAATCCACGATTTGCCACGTAAATTTGTCTTAGAAAAGATAGTTGTCGTCCTTTTAGAGATAACATGGCACAGCAGGACTCTGCTGAGAATAATCTGGACCTGAATGTGGACAGTGGGTCAAAAAAGCATTGCTTTGGCTTTACTTCTTTGGGTAGAGCAGGCCTCAGACGCGGGATATGTCTGCAGAGCAGTATGCTGAGGTGGGTAGAAGAGCTCGTGTGCGAGAGCCAGCAGAGCCCCAGCAGCCCAGGAGAAGCATCGTGCTGATGTGCCTGCACAGCTTCCAGGACCACCATGATGTGTTCATAGTTGTTGTGACTGTATCTGCCGCGGCATTTTGTGGTGCTGTGGAGGCTGTACTTTACTTTTTGACACAAAAAAGAAGAGACATGAGCGCAATGACCTGAAAGTGGATTAACTAGATTAATGTTCATTTTCACAGCACCAAAGACTCAAACTAGCTTTTTAAAAAATTGCTACTAAACTTAAAAGAAATCCTCTATGTTTTTTGTTTGGTTGGTTTTTGGTTTTTGGTTTTTTTTACATTATCTGCCCTGCTGAAGAAGAGCGATTATATTCCTCGGGAGCTCCATCTCTAACAGCTAACCACAAGTTTTAAAATGACATGGTGCTGCAGTTGTATGCAGTGTTTATTTTCAATCTTCTTTTTTTAAAGAAGGATACAATCACCATTCAAATTATGTCACCGTGAGAGTGGGAGAGTACTTCTTGATGAGTGAGATCTTTTCAAAGTAAGTTTAGAGCACTTGCTGTCTTGAATTTAATTTTAAAGTGTTAATACATTTCTGTGGATTTTTTAGTGCCGCTGGACCATTGTTAACACTCTCTTCCAAAAGTGAAATATCACAGATCTTAAAAGAATGCAGGTATGAACAACCCTGCAAGGGAAGTAAGATCTGTGTTTGCCAATAATGTAGTCACCCCAAACTGCAATAATAATTCCTTCTGTAATCAGCAGTAAGTTGCCACTGTGACGTATAATTTCTGAGAAAATATCTTGAAGATGGCAGTCAAACTGCATCATGTAGATTTGCTTTATGATTGTTGGTATGGGGACTTGCTAAACCTGTGTGTATCATCAAAGTGTGTAGCTTTGGACTCTTACATCATGCTTTAAACCTGGTGAGGGGGAAACATAGTTTTGTTGAAGCAATAATCACTTAGAATTTGGGGGTGGGGTGGTGCTTTTTTTTTTCTTTCCCCAATGATATTGTAACAATTTATTTCCTGTAACTGAGCACTCTCTAGAGCTAACAAACTTCTCTTCTAAAAGTTCTTCTATTAAACTACTTTTTAATAGTTCTTCTAACTTCTCTGAGACGAGCTCTTCTTCCTTTTAAAATTTACACACAGAGGAATCTAGGTTTGGGGAGACCTCTGGAAATTATCTCCCTGCACAGAACAGGACTAACATCAAAGCCAGGACCTCATCCAGTCAGGTTTTGAGTGTCTCCCTGGACATACTGAGCAAACTCAGCTCTCTTGATCTCTCCTTCATATGTCAAGTGCTGCAGCATCTTGGTGGCCATCCACTGGACTCACTCCAGTATGTCAATCTTTCTTTTCCCAGGACTCCCAAAACCAGACCGAATACTCCAGATGTGGTCTCACAAATGCTGCAGAGAGAGAAATAATTACTTCCCTCCACCTGCCAGCTAATTAAATTGCTTATTTGGTGCCAGATCTTCAGCTGCTGTCAGTTGTATTTTCCTGCCTCAAGCTGGAGTGGTGGAAACTCTCACTTGTGGGGCGGTACTCATAGGCTTCTCTGTCACCTCAAAAAGAAGAGCTGGAACAGAGATGGCCCTTTGCTTCAATTACATGAAGCAGATGACCAAACCAGTGTTTATATACATAAAACTGCAAAGGTTTCCATTTCCCTGTAGTGAATTTTTGCACCAAACTTTCACGCTGCATACAGCAATATAACCTGAAGCAATAAGATTGTATCACAGTGATTATTTTGGTAAAACAGTGAAGAAAATGCATGGTAAAGGGCACATGAAAAGAGATGCATTGTGTGTATTCTGTTTGTTTTCCTGGCAGTACTTTAGCTATTAGCTGTTACCCACTTTAAAGTGAATGTCTGGTAGCAAATACGAGGATTGAAATAATAGGCATGCCGCGAGGATGAGCCTCACAGGAGCTGTGGGACAATAACCATGCTTGAGACTTCATACCCAGAAAGTGTTTCTTCTCCACTACATTTCTGAGACTCTGTCATTGCGAGTTGCCCTGTTTTAAGTGACTGAAGTACATGTGACTAGCTATAGTCCATGCTTTTTAAAGGTTTAATCTTCATAATATGTTTTATTTTTTGTATTTTTTTCAAACACACACAAAATGAAAATTTTATGATTAATGGTTTAAGTACTTAAATTAATATTTGCCTGAAAAATACCCAGAACAATTGGAATACAAGAGAAACCCACAACCACCACTAAACCCGCGCACATGGGACTAGTCCTGCAGCTGCTGCTGCTTCGAGGAGCGTGTGGCTCACATCACCTAGCTCAGACATCCTCACGCCCCAGTGTGGGAGAACAGCTGTAGGCATAAATCTTCTACATGCATATGCCTGCTTTAATGTGTGAGATATTAGTAGTTAGCTTAGGAAATTCTGGCTCCCAAAAAGCCGTGGCAAGGTAAGTGCCTGGGGTGTTGAGTGGATACTGACTGCTGCTCTGCTGACTTGCGGCGAGGGAAGCTGAGCGATTGCTGTGCCTTGAGGACCTCCCAGGTATCTTGGTAACAACCAAAGAAGAAAGAAGCCTTAGAAGTCCAGTGGGTGTAAAAGGAAGCATTGATAGAGAGGTTTGAGCTAGGAAGGTGGACAAGGGAGGGGAGTTGTCAGGCGCTTCCCCCCCGCCTTCAGTATTTGTCCCCACCAGGGAACTTCTTCAGTCTCCCCTCCTACTCTGCCTGTTGCCCCCCGTTTTCCTCCTGTGATTTTTTTTTCTTTGGGTATTTGTTCTACCTCTGTGGCACTGGCTGTGGATGCCAGAGGCTCTTTTAGAGGTCCTTCTTTCCCCTGTTTTGTTCCCGTAACCCTGTTTACAGCAATCCTGCCTTCATGCTGGCTTACCTCAGTTTTCTCCGTTGCTCACCTTCCTTGTCTTGCCTGCAAATCCTCTCGTCTCCTGACACAAATGAGCTGTTTATCCTTGAGCTAATGGGTGTTCACAATGCTCTGATCATAATGCCGCAGAACTGCTTATATTCACAGTGATTAAAAAGTAAAAAAGTGGATTATTTTTTGCCCTGCCCCAGAGAATTAGTTGTATATTTACACTCTGTACAGTTGTTGGAGTGAAACTCCATAGGTGGAGTTGAGCGGGGCTCAGAGGTGAGTAAGAAGCCCCTCCTGGTGTGGAAACAATCCTTGGGTTACACAGCTTGTTCAGATTACCCAGGCATCGATGTGTAGCAGGACTGTGTGTGAGAGCTATACCAAAGTGGAAGCTTACTATTAAACTAGTCCCTGTATTAAGTGGAAAAATGTGGAGTTTTGCCTGTTGATAGTAATAAATGCACCCATGGGTCCCCTCAGGGACAAAAACCTTCCCTAGGTACCATTGGCCATGCTGGAAAGTGGCTCTTTCCATAGCCAGCCAGATGAGGCTGGCCATCCTGGGAGGGTGCGTGCTCCTTCCAGAATGGAAAAGCCACATTTGTTTGCTTTTATTTTAGTCAGAAACTAGGGTCACTTGGTGCTGTATATAAGCTCTCATGGGGGAGACAGAGTTTAAAGCGTTTTGAATTTTTGTTCTGGTTTTGACTTAATTCATGTGAAAAGCTCACTAGCTTTCTGGTGTTTGGTGGCAGCTTGAGTAAAATAGTTTTAGTGGGAAGATGAGGGGGATGTATATCAGCTCATACTTAATATTTGTTTAAACAGGTTATGTAAGATAACTTAGGTTATTGTTAGCAAACTAGAGAAGTCACAAAAGGTGTCCTTCCCCAAATAAAGTGTAAAGTATATTATTTTGGTAGAAACTCTGGGAGGTGAGGCAATAGCACTGAGTGCAGGAGATCAATACCAGCTCTAGATGATGCCAGCACCTTCAGCCTGCTGCATCCTGTCCCTGACCACTCATTTGAGTAAAATTTGGGTGGTGGCAGGACTGGAAGCAAATGTTACCAACCCCAAATGTTTAAATATTGCAGTGGGTTTGGAGGAGAGGAAGGTGGTGCTAGAGTTTGGAGCTGGAGATACTACATGGGTTCACTGGGCCACTGAGGTCCTAGCCTAGGCTGGTGGGAGCTGCTGCTGAAGATCTGAAAGGCTGCTGTCTTTTTCTTATGGAATAAATGTGTTTGTGCTTGTTAACACCTTCTAATTAAATCTAAGATATCCAAATCATGTTGGAGATCAGTTTCACCAGTGTGACTCAGGTATTTTTAATATATGTATTTTTATTGCTCTGTCTGGAAGACTAGTTGGTAGAGTTGATTTGTGGCTAATATATGCTGTTTTGAAATTGCTAGTACATAGACGGGTGTAATAGAGACTGATCCGAAAAACGTTCTCCGTTTTGTTCTTCTGTTAATGTTGGCAGATGTTCCCAAGCAATACACTGACTTCTTTGTATATCGTTTTTAATCTCTTTGGCAAAAAAAATTAAAGCAGCAAAGGCCTTTATAAAAGGAGTGGTAAGAGCTGGGGCATTGCTCATTGTGAGGCACTTGAGGCCATCCCACTGTGCTGTTTAGGAGGGATAAGTAATTTAAAACCACTTTCTCTCCTCTGTTTTGCAATAGTTACAGCATTAGGAGTGCTGCCCAAACAGACAAGCCCACCAACTCCCCCCCGCCCACCCCGAGCCAAATATCATATCCTCCTGAAGATGCGGATGCCTTCCAGGATAGCTGACCTTGGGCTGTTCAAGCACACCCACTGCTGTGTGCAACATGTGTATGAACCAAAAATGTCAGAAATGGTCCTTTTATGTTATAGATGTGAGTCAGATTTTTTTTTCCATCATCTTGTTACTTTATTCTCTGACAAGCTTGTGGTGGCTTACTGCTTGAAAAGCAGCTCCTTAGTTTTTGACCCTAAGCACATCACATATTGACTGCTGTTCTAAGGTGGCTCCTTATTCCCTACCGTTCTTAGTTGTATGTATTTCCAAGTGCCAATCTTGTCAAGAATTACTTTTTAGCAACTTAAAACCAATTATCACATTTGCTGAAGAGGTAAAGCAAGGGATACAATGTATTAAACCAAACTAAACCAACAAACAAAAAAAGGGGTAGGGAGGGTCTCAATCCCTAAACCTCACTTTGCAAACTGCCTTTGCTGGTGCACTTAAATCTGAGTATGTGCCACATGCTCGGACTAGAGGTATAGTACATGCCATTGCCTGTATAACCAGATAACTGGTTTTGAACAGTTCTTTCTTTGGGTTTTAGGGTTGGTTTTATGGGGGATGAGAGAACATGTTAAAGAAGGAAACTGACCCCTTTTTGAATCAAGGGGAGAGAGACAAGTGGATGACGATTTTTACTTGTTAACAGTGGCTGAGTCCTGAAAAAACAGCATAAGCCTTCTTGGCAGTAGTCTTGATTTATCTTTTCTTTTAGTATTTTTTTTTTTATTGTTGTGATTATTATTTCTCTCTACCTGATGTTCAACAAGAAACTGCTAACCTAATTTTGGTATTCCTATGAGAGCTCATTTATGATGAGTTGCCAGAATTCCCTAAATTAATTTTAAGTTCCTTGTTGGCACCTGTGAGTTGAGTTTCTTTGCTTGAGTTTTTTAATACCGTTTCATTTTTTCTTGATGCACAATTTTGCTTACTTTAGGAAGAATATTTATCAAACTAAGCCTAATAATATGAAGTAGAATAAATGCTATAGGTCTACATAATGACTACTTGAAGATTTGTGCTGCTTTTATGGCTTCCTGAAACTGCACCTGCAGTCTCCTAAGCTTCTTGGTGTAGTGTGAGAGACCACACAATACAGTTGACTGTATACTGCAAAATTTAAAAAGCATTAAAAAGTATAGCGTGGGTGTTTCTTTAATATAGAAAAGAAATATATGTTAAAAGCATGGATTTTTTTTTTTATATTCTGGGTTTCCTGTAGGCATAACCCTTAAGCAGTTTTCTCACTTAACCCTCTCAAACTTGGAGCCTTTTGATCTCTCGGAGTAAATCTGAAGATGGCTGCGAATGATCTTCATGACAAGTTTTTTTTCAGGAGAGGCAGGTATGCAGAGGAGACATTATGTTTTTAACCCACCTGGAGGGACAGTCAGACTTGGTGCTTGGAGATCTCAGCCCACTGAGTGCTGCCAAACCGAGTCGGCACGTATGTTTTGCTCGACCAGCTGTAGCTCTTCTCTCATTTCTTTAGGGCTTTAAGAGACATAGAAGAAAAAAGTGGATGAAAGGGAAGGCTCAAGGATCCAAGTGACTAGGAAGTAAAAGGGGGAACAGGAGGATGCATTGGTAGGAAAGAAAGCTTCGTTGGTCCAGTGATTACAACTTGTTTTTTAAAATCAGTGACCCTTATTTCTAGGAAGTTCAAAACTGCAGCCTCTCAATACCCGAAGAAAAAAATTTTTTTTAAAAGAAAAATCTTTGTCAGTAGACTTACTATCAAGCTGTTATAGAGCAAAAGTAACCCAAACTGCTTGAGCTGGCAATGCTCAATAGAAGATTTTAAAACCTGATAGCCAATTTGCCTTCTAGGCATACCCAGCAATCTCCCAGACTCATTCTACCAGCCAGTTGTAGCATTTTAGTGACATGAGCTGACTGCATCTGCAGCTGAGTAATGTTCCTTCTGAAGTCTGTCGGAAAAATGGTTGACTTGTGTGTAACCAGAAATAATACCTTACTATATTTAAATTCACATGGGTAATATGTAGAATGTGTAAAACTAATTTTCAGTCTCTTCTTCCTAGGAGTAGGGATTTTTAACTCTTAAAAGTGAAGTTTCACTTGTGTCTCTCTCATTCCCCATTCCAGGAACTGTCTGCCTGGTCCCTTTAAAGTCTTGCCAGTCTGATTTCAGTAAAAAATTATGGGGATTACTGGGTGTAAGAGAAATTTGGGGCTAAAGAGAGAAGAAAGGGGAGCAGACAAAACTTTTCATTCTGTTTCTAGGCTGAGGTTCCTATCTCTGCATTTTAATCTAGCAGTTTTGACTAGGGTCAGCCCTTTCCTCTGAGACTATCAGGCTCTGACCCTTCATATCTGTTCTGCATTTCCAACAGCAGCAAAGGTGCCAGTCAACACACCGCTTTTTTCTGCGCTTTTTCTGCTTTTACTGAACTTGATGCATCCTCTATAGAAAACGAAGGAAGGAGGAGTCAGGGGAGAGGAAGAAACCTGTTGCTGCGATTTTATTTGGATGAGAAACTTGGTGTTTTGTGGGAGCTTCTGTTAAAAATTGGATGATTTGTCAGTTTTGTTTAACCATCTCTTACCACTTTTATGTGTTGTAGGTAAGTATCCTCTGTTAGTTCTCACTGAGTAGGGCTGGACAAAATGTGCCAACTTGGCTTAATTTGATATTTTCTTTTGTTAAACTGATACAGTTAAAGGGATTTATCCACCCATGTGAGGGTTCTAATGGATATAGTCAAGACTTGACAGTGCTTTTTTTTTTTTTTTCCCTTAATGTGTTACTAGTCTGGGGCCTGCCTTTCTGCCAGAGGCTGCCGCCCCCATAGGCGTGACAAGTGGTGCTCTTCTGTACAGAGCTCTGAGTAGGACCTTTATGGTTACACTGAGGCATGGTTTGTGTTGGTTTTACCCTACTTTTAAGTACAGGAGCCTGTGAGAGAGTGGAAGGGATGTGTCTGCCCATCGCAGGCTGCTTACCCCTGGGCAGCTTGCTCAGATTGGAGTGTTGGCCCTGCTTTTGGTGAAAAGGGTAAAAGGTGTTTGTCTGTCCACACTGCTGTTACTAGAGTACCTGGGCTGATATTTTAGTGCAAAGGCATCCCGAGAGCTGTAGGCTGACTGAGCTGGAGGCACTTATGGTGTGGACATCTACCCTCACCACAGGGATGAGGGCACCCTAAACCCCAGTAGGTTTACCTGTGGCTACTCACATGCAGCGCAACCTCCTTCTTTTTTTCCCAGTCATCTTCACCTAAACTGCTACGCAGAGGTGTCTAGAAGGAAAAAATCCCGTACATAGTCATTTGTTTTTATAATCTTCTCTGTGTTATATATTTGTGTGGGCTGCTAATACATGTCCAGAACAAATCATTTCACAGCTACTTCAGAGAGTTAGGAGCTTGCAGTTGCAATAGCTCTGCTGCTTTTTGAGAGACTTGCTTCACTCCTCATAAAGGAGAGTGAAGTGTTTGGAGAAGTGTCGCTCCTAAAGTATTGCCAATACTTCTATACTAATAACCTACTGTTTCTGTAAGGGAAATTGCTTTTCCTAAGTACTGGTATGGTAAAGAATAGTCTTACTGCCAGCTCAGTTATAAACGCGTGCCCATAGCTTCTGGCTGCTGTTAGTGTACATGTTCAGTAATGGGTGCTAAGTGGGAGGAGTGCCTGCCCATATCTCTACCAAGTATCTCACTTGGCTTTTTGCAGTGTCTGTATCCAGCACTGCCATAACATGCATGTATTTAAATCTGCATTGACTCAGGCTAGGTCTTAAACCACAACGCACACAAGCGTGTTGGAATAAGGGCGGGCGGGTGCAAGGTGAGGTTTCATGAATCTTGTTTTTCTGAGAACAGCTTCAGAGAGTGGCACAAAGTTGTGCATTGTAGAAACTTCGGATGGGGAGGGATCTTAAATCGCTCCTGCCCTAACGGTACGAGTTACGAGACAGTGAACACAGGCCACTACTGACCCCTAACAGCCTAACCTAATCCTAGGGGGTTCAAGGAAAGAGCATCTCCAACATGGCTCTTCTACACTTCAGTCGTTTGGAGAGCTTCTACTATCCAAGTGACATTGCTATTCATACAGAGCATCTCTATTATCTTCAGTGTGTGTGGAGAAACAGAAGACTGAAAAGGCATGGGTCCTGGAAGCCTGTCTGTTATTCCTGCCTGCATTACTTAAGCTGGTAAAATAGACTGTCACTTTGTGCAAAATTTGCCTCTTTGTAAAAGCCTTCTCCATATTCAAGGCTGCTCTTGTACTCCTTTCCCTTTCTCTCCCATTTTTAATCAACTGGACCAATTTCTCTAGCCTCTCTGCATAGGTCACAGCAGGGAAAAGACTTTCAAGCAGGGTGAGGAAGAAGTCATTGATTTCAGTCTGGTTTGTCTGATCTGGAGGTAATTGAACTGAGGATTTGAGAGCTTGTGTTCTTCCCTTCTGCTGGTAGCAATAACCCATGAAATCAGTTGATAAATGAAGTGTTGTGTACTGCCATCTTCCCGCTCGATTCTGGTTAACACAGAGATAGAAGCAGCATGAAGTTCCCAGTTTCTCCCTGAGCTTAAAAGGGAGAGACTGTGCATCAGCCTGCTGATTAATCGCAGGCACTCATGTGATGAAAATTTCTCAGGGGATGGGAAAGGTTAGTTTGCTTTTAACAATCTTAAAATAGCCTCATTTCAAAGAACGTTTCCATGATTTTTTTTTTTTTTTTTTGAGTCAAGGATGTGTAAGCACTTGCAGCATTAGTGTGTGTGCATTACAGTTTGGGTTTTACTTGCATGATGTGATCCTGGGTTTTTCAGCTGAGAAGATCCTTGCTTCCTTCAGTGCAGCCAGGAGCAGACCGAGACTGTGACAAGAGAGACTGTCTCCTGCTGAATCACAGCTTCATCTGTCGCAGGAGCTGGGAGATGCCACATGAAAGAGGTGGGGAGGTTTGTAGGAAGGCAAAGGCAAGGATCTGCTAGGCATCTGGGAAAGAAAATCTACTTAAGCACACACCGTTATGAAAAGTGACTTATTTTGCTGCATAGCCATGCTAATAGACGGGGTGGCTGGAGAAGTGTTGAGTATGTGCAACTGCAAAGGAAGTCAATGGACTCATTGCTGTGAGCGTACTGAATAGTCAGGCCTCGGTTGTCTCAAACTGGGCACCTAAATAAAGAGCACTTTTGAATTTATCTTCTCTTTGTCATAAAGTGCCAATAATACTCCTGGTGTCTTAGGATGCTGTAAAAAAGCATGCTTTGTGAGGAGAAACTCAGGCACTGAGCAGTGCAGGGACCCATGAGTGAACTGGTTGTGTTTTCAGAGCAGGCTGGGAAGAGTATTCTGTGAAATGACAGTGAATGTCAAAAAGAAAAAAAGTATTAAATGGCCGCATTGAATAAGCACCAACCATTTTAGGCACTGAAGGAGACTGTGCTCTTATGGAAAACTTTCAGTGTGATCATGTAATTAAGAACTACATTGCAGTGAAGTCACAGGCAGGTTGGGGGAGGGCAGGCCAACACAAGCGCCACAACCGGTAACAGCTCTGGAAAGTCTAGTGTTTGCGTGCATAACTCCATAACCTTAATATTTTTGTCATGCAAACGCGTGTAACTGATCTTTGAATGTTAATCTGTAGTGAGATAGGGGGGAGTGAAAGCCAAGGAGCGAAGCTTTACGTTGTTCAGGTATGAAGCAGCACACTCAATAACCGGAGAGGTCTCGCTGCTAACTGGTGTTGCAAGTCAGCACATGTGAACCACACTAATTCGCTGTTGCCTGCAGTGCTTGTGGCAAAGATGACAAACCAGCCTTTGTGTGAGCGAGAAACCAGAAAGGCGCAATGGAGAATGGAAATTTGGTGCTGTTGGGACCGTAGGCGTTCGTAGGCTCCTCGTATTTCTGTTCCTGTGGTTGGGACGGTGTTGTACATGGCAGGAGGAATGGTCTGAGCTACAAGTCAGCTTTCTGAGGCACCTGAGCGGGTTAGAGACATTGCATTTTACACTGCGAGGAAGCCTGGCACCCTGCAGGATCTTACAACTCAGACTTCTATTTTTCTGGCTCATACTGTGTAGTTTTGGGTGACAAAAGTGGCTTTTTTTCTTTTTTTTTTAAACACTAATAGTTGGGCATCTGGTCTGTACTGTGCTAAGAGCTCTTCAGTTAAAGAATGTGAATCAGCTCTTTAATGGATATATATTAAACCTTACTGTCCTTTACAGGTAACAAAAAGCAGAGTCAGAACATAAACAACGATCCCGTGTCTGTCAGCGCTGTTACTCTGTTTTATTTTAAAGCTAATTATACTTGAAGGGTGTAGGGGAAATTGAGAACTTGACTTTTGGCACTTATCAGCACAATCTTAACCATCACCACCCCTTTTCATGCATTTCTGTGAAGAGCTCCAGTCCTGTGATCTCACTTCCCTCATCTCATTTGAGAGTTAATACTCTCAGGTTAATTTCTCTTACCTTTATAACCTAGTCTATCTTCTGTTTAAAAATAAGTGGGTAAACCACTTCTCAAACCTGTTTGGAGGCCCCCCTGCATGTCAAAGCACAAACTCATCAAGTCATTGTTGTCCTTTTCTGACTCTCAGCAGGAGACCTCAGGGAAGTATAGAAAACTCTGGAGTGCTTGCAATGGGGGTGGTAGGATATTATGAAATGCCCTTGTGCTGGTAAGCGAGATCACAGGATGCACAGAAGTCATGCAAGGAAGAAACTATATGTGACTTTTACTTGCTAAATGAGGTGTTTGTAGATGAACCCTTTGTTAAATGTGAACTAAAATTTTTTCGTCATTTGTACTGACAGAGTGCAAGGAAATATAAGGCATAAAGGCAGTCACTGAACAGCCAGCAATGTGGCAGTCAGAAAAAAATTTGTAAGTATGAATAAAAAAGAAACATTAAGTTCTTTGTGTTTTTTGAAAAATTCTGTTTCTCAGTGTTATAACGACTTTTTAAATTAAACATGACAGGCTTGATAAATCATCAGATAGAGTTCTGAAAAGTTGTTTTATTAATTTTTTTCCTTTTTTTTTTTTTTGGTTGGGTTTTTTTGTTTTGTTTTGTTACTACCACCTTGATTTTTAGAAGGAAAGGGGAGAGGATTGTTAGAGGAGGTTAGGGAAGAGGAGATCTTTTTTGGCCGTTTACTTTTATTTGGAGTAAAAATATTTTTAAAGCCACAAAATAGCATTTGATTCATATAATCCTTGGTGTGCTTGTATAAACTGTTTACGAATTATAATTAAAAAAAAAAAGAAAAGAAAAAAAAATCCCAAAAACCTCTTGGTGAGAAGTATTTGGAAACAGATGAAACACTGTTAGAAGTCTAAAGAAAAGGAAAAAGAACGCAACAATTTCCTTTGCCCATTAACATTACAGTATTAATAACAGCTCATTTAGTGCCCATACTGCATGTCCCCAACAAGATGTTGATGACATTTTGAGAGAAGTGGGTAAACATTTATACTGTGCTCAGAGAAAAGGTTACATGAAAGCCTTTTGATGGAACTTGGATTTGCAATTTTGTTTTTGCTTCTTTAAACAGAAAAAACAGATCAGATGTGTCTGTGAGAGGTTCTCTTCTTTGGCCTTAATGCAACAAAGTAATGCAGCTGATAAGTGCTGTATGTATATCAAACAGGTTTTGTATCATTGCTTCTAGACTTAAATATACGTATATTTATTTAAGAATATATTCATATTCTTTAACTTACAAATAGCGAGAAGGTCTGCAAAATGTGATGCTGCTTGTGGTTGTAACTTTAAGAAAAATTCATTTGTATTTCAGGACACAAGCGGCCAGAGCATACACTTAACTTGCTGAATTGGAAGGGTTGCATCCTGTAACTGGTTTCCTGTGGTGTACAGAGGACAGGGGTCCTTTCCATTGTCGTTTTGTCTGTCAGTGTAAAATAGAGATTATCTGTCATTTCCTCTTCTACTTCCCTCTCTCTTTCTTTCTGGGGAGAGAGGGAAATAAATTCTCCCTCTGGCTCATGCAGATGTTAGCAGTGCGTGGAGCTTCTCTTGCTCCAGCTGCAGGAAGCATTTCCCAAATGGACCATATCGTCCTTTGGTCTTATTCTGTCTTTTTGCTTGTTTTTATTTAACATTGTTAGTGTGCTGGCTTTGCACTGGTTCACTGCAGTAGTGTGTGTTTGTGGAGATGTACTTGTTTTGTGATTCATTTTGGAGGCACTCATCTGTTAAAATGCCATATGAAGGAAAAATTATTCAATTAAAAAATGTATGAAATATAGCTCTAGTCCACTTGTGTTAGAGTCCAGGAAAGATGCTTTTAAGCAAGATTACAATTATGCGATCAGAGCATTCCTGCCACAAAAACACTGTGAAAAGATGATACATGCCCATGGTATTGAGGGTTTCACTGCTTTAGTAACTGAAAATTTCTGCCATCTGCCCTCCGCTGTTTTATTAAGACTGCTTTCTTTCTACCTGGGGAGCACAATGAAGCCTAGACTTCAATCTTGTTGTGTCTCAGTACAATGAAAATCTTGCTTGCAAAATTTCACTGAAGTCTACCAGAAGGAAATGCCACGTCTGTATGTTTTCCAAACACTTTTAAGGATAAGAAGGATTAAAAAAAGGGATTTCAATTTATCTGTATATGTTTCTCCTTGCCTTTTCTCCCACCAATCCACTGGCCTACAATACCAATGTACTGTTTCCACTCCCCAAAACTGCTGCCACCCAGGCTAACTGGAGTGTCCAACCGCTGCTCTGTTGGAGAGGTCAGGGAGAGAACCAGCATGAAAACCACATTGACTTACTTTGTGTTCAGGGAAAAAGTGGTGTTGGTGGGACAGCCTGGGGAGATGTTGCTTGTGCTGCTCAATCTTTGAAGAAAAAGTAGTATTTGTCCATAAAACAAGGGATCTTAGCACCAGCCACAAAATAACCTGAAATAACCAGTACTTGAAGTTTTTTATTCCACTTTATCCTTTCTGTGCTTACTTGCAAGCAAATTGCATTTTAGTAGTGTATCTCCAGCTTTCTGTGAGCTTTAAAGATCAGAAGTGGTAAGTGGAAAGCTTCGTGCTTGCTAATGAAGTGGACAGTAAAGGGATTGTGAGCCCTTCTACGAGCCTGCCGAAGTCAGGAAATCAGTGGTCAGGAAGAAGGTGCTGTTTCTTGCAAACAAAATAACATTTGAGTGGATTGGTAGTGTAGGCTTTGCATGGAGTGAAGAAATTAAGGTCCACTGACAAAGACTTACTAGAAATGGTATGTTTGCAATTTTTCCTTTCTGTGCTGCTTTCGTCCCATCCTCAGTAGAGGTTGTTTCTTTGGAAATAAAACCTGTTTCTCTACTTGGGGTGGACTGATCCTGTCTGGGAGAGCATAGCTGCAGCCAGCCCTTTTTTCAAAGGAAAGTATAACTGGTGGAGTGCTGCTCTTCTAAGGTAACAGAGAAACAGCAGCAGTGTCCAGGTGGGCTTGCTTTCCACCCCCCCAGGGTGTGTTACAGGGAGCTTTGGGGAGCAGAGCTGCCTGGAAGTGCTCTCAAGCAGACTGTGCAGAAGGCAGATCACAAGCAAGCCTGGGAGCTTGAGTGGGTGTCTGTCAGAGCGTGGGTGAGGTGAGGAAGAGAATATGGGTGGGTTTTTTTAATAACGGTTGTGAAAAGGTTCTAGGAGGAGGTGGTGGAGACAGAATATACGGCCAGGACAGGAACGAGTCTGCAGAAGCCAGAAATGTTGACGCTAAAGCAAAAAACAACCTTGAAACAAGCGTAAAACCCACAGTACTGTGTAATACGGATGAGAGTGGATTGAAGCCAAGACGTCAAAAAGTTTTAACAAAACCACTGGAGATGCTGTAAGTGCATTGACCAGAAAGCTGTTTGGTTGTATTTTAATTAAATGTGGTAATATGCATTTTGATATTTCAGAATGTGCCTGCTTGGAATGTAGTAGTGCAGAAGTGTGTGGGGTTTTTTTACCTGGGTTGTCCCTGAAGGGTGGGATAATGGTTTTTGCATTGCTCCAGTCTGAGCATGAGGCTGGTGAGAGATGCTGAGATATGGAAAGGCTGAACAAAGCTGAGGACACAACAGCTCAGAAAAAGAGGCAGAGAGGTGGCTGCAGGCAGAAGGAGGATACGAGCCCTTGGAGAGGCATTGAACTGGGGAGAGGGAAGCAGGAGGGAGGTTAATGTCTCATTGAAGTTGTAAATCTGTTCGGCAACTTATTCCTACACATACCTTTGCTTTACCAAGCACATACATTTGCAGAGTGAATACTTGCAAGTACATTGACAAATACGCTTGATTAAGAGGGCTAGGAGTATTGGCAGAAGTTTCAACTGGTGGGAGAAAAGATGAGAATTTTTATCAGGGAGATGCAAATTGAATGTGGTACAGAGAGCAAAAGTTGCTGTACAAGGGCTTTTTCTGAGGTCTGCCTGGGAGAGTAAAATTGAAAAACAAAACAAAACCAAACCAAACCAAACCAAACAAACAAAAGAAACAAAAAAAATAAAACCAAAAAACTGCTTTGGTAAAGTTTGAGGGGAGAGATTTGGGCAGTGAAGGAATATCTGAGTTCAGGCCTAGTAGTCAGATGGGACTCAGTCAAGCTGTTGTGGTGGTTTTTCAAGACAAGTTGTTGGAGAGAGGTAGTGACAGGCAGGTGGAGTGCTGCCTGCTGGAGATGGATGGGGAGTCTCTATGTGGGAAGCAGGAGGCAGCCTCCTTTTTCCTGCAGCTCTCCAGGGAATAGGAGAGGACCTGGACTTACTGGGGCTGCAGCTTATTGTGGGGAGGATTTGATTACACTGGTAGGAGACACGCTTAAAGACTCAGTTCCACAAACTAATGCATGAGCTATTTTTGAAGAATCAGACCCTGTTGCAGAAGGCAGAGTCATCTCTCACATCTGTCTGAAGCAGAGGAGGCTTTGGCTTCCAAGGAAATCTTGTCAGCCACAGTGATGGTGGAGCTGTTCTGTGAGTCCCCCTCTGTGAGAGGGACGAAGTTACATCAAGGTGAAGAGCACGTTATACTTTGCCGAACCAGGACTGCAGGCCAGGTGCCATGGCGATTTACAGAGGAGTTACTCGGGGTAAGAAAAGATGGCAACCTCTCTGCCTGATGGTCCGTATGTGCCGTCTTAGAGAAATGCACACACGGTAAAATGTCAAAACACTTCTGCGTATTTTTAACTAGGTCAGCATGGGAGATGTACAGGCTTAGCGCTCTCGTGTTTGCTCTCAATTGTTTCACGTTTTTTCCCTTTCTTGGATTAACATCTGGAGGGAGTGGTTTTTGCATTTTGGGGATTTTTTTGGAAGGCTGTGTCCTGCAGCAGAGGGAGGGGCCAGGGAGTGTCAGGGAATGGGAGACAACTGGAGATGGATTTAGCCCTACAAACACCCATCTGTGCATCTCCATTAGGAAAGCAAGCATAATGGCAGTAAAACACGCTTTCCTTTAATCTGTTTCTCTACGCCTTTATCTCAAGGTAAACTTTAAAATTCAGAGTACCAAATAAAGGAGTAGCATAAAGGGCAGCTATTGCCATACCCTGGAGCATGGTGTGCAGCACAATAGGAAACTCTTTAGCGCACCTGGAAATCACAGTGAAGAAATAGGACAAATGTTCAAAAATGCTCTTAATTAACTTGCATTATCAGTAACTGCACTGAGTTGGTTTCTCATTTAAATTTTCAATCTAGAGCTCCTTCTGACTGGAGTATTTCATCATTACTGCTGCAATTTAGCCTTTGCAATTGGAACACTTCAAAAATGATGGGCTTTCCTATCTAATAAAAAACCTCACCAAGTTCTGGCTTCTAAAGCTTCAAACTCATTCTGATATAAATGAGAAAAGTGTAGCTTTGCTATGAATCTTACTTTTTTGAGAAAGTTGGGAGGTTTTCATATTTATTTAGATAGTGATGTTTTAAAATTTGCATACAGTTCTTTTTGAAATTCCACCTTTTGTTGCTGCAAATGTCATTTTTAGTTCTAAATGAAAAATGATAAATACTTTTCCAGGAGTCTGGTGCTCAAGGATTAATGTGGTTGAACTAGTTAAATGTTAAATCTATTCAAAGTAAAACTGCACAGAGACTGCAAATGTTCTTGCATGCAAGTAAATCCTTTTTATATTGAGTCTGGTTTGCTAAAGACGTAACTGCTCTGCCAGCTTGTTCTGTACAGATAAGTTATGTATGTTATAGGCACTCTGTCTTAGGGTGCCATATTTGCTGTCCCCATTAATGCTAAGATGAGATTGCAGCTTAATTCTGCTTTGTATTAAAATGGGAATCAGCCTTTTTGAATGGAAGGAAAGATGCTGTAGAACACAGTGTATTTTATACATAGACTTCATACCCTTGATGGGTAGAGACAGAAGTTTCTCAAGAAAATTACATGGACCATGATAGAAGTTCAAATATTTCTCTCATGTCCTTCAAGTAAATATCTCTTCAGACTTCATCTGATAAGAGTCCTCAATGGGCTTTAGTTGAACTTGGTTACATCTGTGAGATGAAAGCATTGCACATCCCAACACCATCTTTTCGTACTAGTAAGTACTGTTGAAACTTGTGCTTATCAAATGACTGAGAAGTCTTAATTCTGTCCCTTGTTTTAGCAGACTGGCCATCTGTTCCCTCATACCTAATTTCAAGTAGGAAGGTTTTGCAAAACAGTGGTCAGGATGATGTTTTTGTTTCACTTGACTTATATGAGCCTGCAGATAAAACACTGTGGAAGAGTTGCCTTAGGATTCCAAGTTCAAGTACTCACAAGCTGGGAAGTGAAAAGCGTTTACGCTGGGACAAGTTTCAATGCCCTGTGTTCTGCGAATAAAAGGTTCCTTTTTTTCACCCAGCTACATTCTTGGAAGTGACCGGGTTGTTTTGGCTGCAGCTCCTTGGAAAACTCAGCCTGAACTCGGTGCATACAACTTCAGCACAAAAGGTCTACAGAGTCACAAAGGTTTCCTAAGCAATGAAGAGCAACGTGTTGGGAAGCTACAGGTACCCCCAAATGTAAACTGCTGCTTTTTTCTTTAAGATTTGGGATTTTAAATTTGCATGTCAAAATTCAGTTTGGGCGATTTCTTCCTTTTCCGCTGGTACCATCACACAGCTTTTATTTTTTTTCTGCTCCATATTAAACAAAAGCCAGAGTTGCTACACCTGGGTCATACCTGTGGCACAACAAATCCAGTAGCTAGTCTCTGACTGAACCAGATCATGGTGCTTTGGGAAAGGTTTTTAATACCACAGTAGATGGAGAGGAGACAATGAATCTTCTCTTACCTTCTTTGTAATTAGGCTGTAATAAAATCTTACACATGATGTTTGATAGCCCTTCTACCACCATTACCAGCATACAGGAAAGCTAGGTGCTGTTCTGTGTGCAACAGAGTACAGAGAAATGGACCTACATTCCCAAGCATAAATACAGGCTGGGCGGAGAATGGATTCAGAGCAGCCCTGAGGAGAAGGACTTGGGATGTCGGTTGATGAGAAGCTCAACATAAGCCAGCAATGCGCACTCGCAGCTCAGAAAGCCAACCGCATCCTGGGCTGCATCAAAAGAAGCATGGCCCAGCAGGTCGAGGGAGGTGATTCTGCCCCTCTACTCCACTCTCCTGAGACCCCACCCGGAGTCCATCTCTGGAGCCCCCAGCATAAGAAGCACATGGACCTGTTGGAGCAGGTCCAGAGGAGAGCCATGAAGATGATCAGAGGGCTGGAGCACCTCTGCTATGAGGACAGGCTGAGAGAGTTGGGGTTGTTCAGCCTAGAGAAGAGAAGGCTCTGGGGAGACCTTATAGCAGCCTTCCAGTACTTTAAGGGGGCCTACAGGAAAGATGAGGAGGGACTTTTTATCAGGGAGTGTAGTGATAGGACGAGGGGTAATGGCTTCAAACTAGAAGAGGATAGATTTAGATTAGATATTAGGAAGAAATTCTTTACTGTGAGGGTGGTGAGGGCACTGGAACAGGTTGCCTAGAGAGGTTGTGGAGGCCCCATCCCTGGAAGTGTTCAAGGCCAGGTTGGATGAGGCTTTGAGCAACCTGGTCTAGTGGGAGGTCTCCCTGCCCTTGACAGGGGGGTTGGGACTAAATGATCTTTATGGTCCCTTCCAACTCAAACCATTGTATGGTTCCTGGCCCACTGATTTCCTATGATGGTGACTTCACCAGGCTACTAGCTTATAGGAAAACTTATTCCTTCTGCTGTGGATTAATTTCCACAATGCCTCTTTTTCCTGAGTCTGAGACCCTTAAGGGCTGCATTATCCAGAGATGAGACAAATCATGTCCCACCTTTATTTCACCAGCAACTAACCTGCCTGGATGGTTCTGCAGCTGCCAGATGTTGTCAAGCGCCATGTCTTCACATGGGCTTTTCTGAAGGGAATGTTAACCTTGGCCTTGGTGTTTCTTCATGATTGATGCGGTCCAGAAGTGATTTTTCCAAACAAAACACAGGGAATATATGCAGTTAATGAAGTCTCTAATTGCAAAGATGGGACTGAAGGTGTAAATGTAGTGTCAGTTTTTCAGAGTGGGGACTTGAGAGTTATCTAAAGGCTTAAGATAAGAGAATATATATACGTATACACATATATTAAATCAGGAAAAGGGAATTCATGTAATTTGAGGCTGTTTCTAATTGCTTCTGCCATGTGATATTGAAAAGAAGATAATGACTTCTCCCACTCATGGTTGCAAGATCACTAAACTGCAGCCCAGTCATCTATAAATGGAAACTTATGCAATATTCTTTGTTTTCCTGACTAGTTCTGAGTACTATGAGAGGTGTACAATTACTGTGATTGAATCAAACAGAAACCCATCCAAGAAGCAAGCAGAGTATTTCCAAAAATGATCCTGGTCGGGGTATAATAAGTTTTAAATCTCTGCTGTTATATATAAAATCTGTGGCAAAAAACTTGGTAAAAACTTCAAAATCCTTGTTTCTGCTTCAAAGAGAAGATTTATTTAGCTTTCAAGTAATCACAAGGCAAACACGGCTGTGGTCTGTAATTTTTATGGATGTAGTTAAAAAGTATTTTTGGAGGTTTGAGAGCTGTTGATAAAATGACAAACCACTTGTGCTTCATGAGCATTTCCCTCACTCTTGAAACTGTAAATGCTCTAGACGTTAGTGGTAATAAGTTATGCATTTGATCCATAAATAATACATGTTTATGTTAATATATTTAATCATTAGAATGGTAACTGTGCAGGAATTATTCCATCTCCAGCCTAACATTAGCCTTGTTGCTTTCTCTTTGTGATTACTTAAGTGCTTAAGAAGTAACTTTCTGCTTTAGGGGAGAAGACTGGGGGACTGATAACCATCATCTGTCATAGTCCTGTCAACTCCTTTATGGGACATACAGACAATTCCTGTAAGAAGTGGCTTTATCTTGTAAGCGTGCCATGGGGGAAGGGGACTGTTTGTGGGTTTCCCTTTCAGTGTTGTGTTGTCTGAAGCGGCATTGCTCGGTTGCTGGGACCGGGGTAGCAAACAAGTGTGCAGAGGTCCTGGAGCTCATATTGTTGAGGAGCACTAGTGTACTGGGGGAGAAGCAACCTCTGTCTTATCAGGTGCATATGTTATTAACGGAGTTCAGAAAGAGACTGCAAGAGTGTGAGGTGTGATACTTGATTTCCATGCCTAAATGTTCCCATGACTATGTCCCTGCACCCTTCTGGGTGTCTCGGGCTGAAGGCACTTCTTAACCACCTGCTGTGATGGTGGGGTGGGTTAAAGCAGTGATGTGCAGGGAGGCTGAGACCTCCCTATCAGAGCCCTCTTTGGCTCCTGCACACAGACTACAGCTGGTTTTAGACTTCCAGGAAGTCGGGAAAGCTCCTCCTACAGTGAAGTAATCGACCTTCCCTTCCTTTTTTGTTTGGTTGGGTTTGCTGCTGCTGGTTTTTTGTTTGGTAGCATTTTTCTTAACATAACTGGGGACGCTTCTGAACTGCCACTAATAACAAACAGCTAAAATAGTGGTTGTAAACTTAATCCTGTCAAATATAAACCTACTTTCAGCAAAACCACAGAATTTTATTTAATTTTAATCAGACATTATCCCTGCCACAATTTTTTAAAAGAATAAGAAGACTTTAAATTCTGGGAGGGTGTTGAAATGTAGCAAATTGGATAAACTTTGGCCACCTTGCTTTCTTGGGATAAAAGAGCCCCAGCATTATTCCATCAAATTAGCTTTGTAGGTAAGATAAACATATAACATGGAAAAAGATACACCTTTTAACAGACCTGAATGTGCATGTATTGGTTTGCAAAAGACTCGTGTTGCTTCTGTCACATTTTTCTTTCTTCCATACTTCCTTTGTTGTATCTTGCCTTTAATTATTTTTGAAATCCCAAGAAGCGGCTGTATCTGTACTGTATCTCATAGGACAGAGACACAGTGATGTCTTGGAGCTCTCTGAAGTGCTGCAGAATAAGCTTTAAGAAGCAGAAATGAGAGAGTATAGGCTTCAGCTGAGATTCCTTTCATCAGGATATTCAGTGCTGCAGCCATCACATAAATAGCAAAATCAGGTCAAAATTGTCAGACTTCCACTTTCTGAAAGAAAATTTTGTGTAAACCTACTGCTTCAAACTTTTGAAATGGAAGACTTTATAAACAAGTATCATTACGGTTTATAATACAGAAAACAGTATTACAATAACTATGTTGCCTCAGACAGCTTATTTCAGAATTGCTCTTTATTGGATTTTGTAGTATTTGTGGTGCCTGAATAAAGTCTGTGTTCTGACACTTCAGCTTCAAACTGTTAGGGAGATTCTAGCGATCTTTGGTGCTGTCGGGCTCTCGCCTCGGGCTAGCTCTTTGATTTTTACCCTGCTAAAATGAGGCGAGTGGTTATGGCTTGGCTCAGCTGGTGCTGAGGCGTGTGACCAGAGTCACAGAAGAGGCTTCTTCTCGTCCTCTTCCTCTGCAGAGGGTGTGACGAGCTGGAAGGAAGGGAGCGCGTGCGGTCCTCTGACATGACAGCCCTGGGTAAAGCTGAGGCAGCCACATTAAAACAGATGGGTGAATAAGCCCCTGCTGCCTCTTTTCTGTCCGTGGTCTTAAACATCGTAACTCCTGGGAAGCCAACTGGGCAGAAGAGACAAAACTTGTGGTTAAATAATATAGTGAGCTTGGGTTGATATCTCAGTGTGGAGGGGAAGCTCCCACCCCCCTGCACAAGGCGCAAACTGCCGGTGGAGCTTGCGGCGGCAGCAGCAGGGTGGATTCGGAGTTTAAACTCGGTAGCGGTGAAGGGAAATGCTAGTGCAATGCTGGTGACTAGTTTGTAAAATGAGGCAAGAGATGTGGCTGTCTAGTGTGGTGCCTGATGCTGGAGAAAGCGCTCCCCCTCCCTGCCCCCCAATTTTCTTCATCATCCTGGTCTCATCAGTCTGTATTTTTGCATTTCTTCAGGACTCTCAAGTCCTGGGTAATAAAATCCAGGGCTTAATTCCAGCAAGTGTTTGCCTCTTTGACGGAATTGGCTCCTTTTATCTTGTGGTTCACATTAGGATGTTGGGCAGCGAGATGAGGAGCTCAGCTTCCAGTCTTCCTCCAAGTCAGCATCTCTGTGTCAGCATCAGCTTCTTCGTTCCCACCTCTTGTGACCAAATTTGTGTGGCTTTGACAGAAGGGAAACTGTTTTCCACTCAACTCAAGTATTTGCTGAAGGTCTCTGCTTCCACACTACATATGTCACTGGCAGCCGTAAGAAAGCTGGAATCATCTTGGCTACTGAAACAATTTAGTAATTTATTGTGTGTGTTTCAGTAGCACTAATCAGAGCTAATTTGGCCAAATTAAATTTAAAATTCTGTTCATTTCTTCACCAGTCTATAGAAGCATGGGAATGTCTTCTAGAGGCTTGATAAGTTTTCATTGCACAAGCCAGGAGGATTTCTCTTAATTGAATCTGACTTCTAGTAGCTCGCTATTTTGGGTTGCTTTTCTAGTCTTCTCTTTATGCTTGGGAATGCGACCTTGATACTTTGCAACCTAAGCTGAGCCTCGCAGGCTGCATGCATGCAAAATGCCACAACTTCAGAGGCATTTCCTTTGCCAAAAAGACTGCTAGATTACCCCATTATTGTGCAGCATAAGCATTTGTAAGTTGTTCAAGTACAAAAATTCTTGTGTATAGCAGTTTCTTAGTGGATGGATTTGATTTGTTTCGTTTTGGGGGAGAACTGCACTGGAGATTACCTGTACGTTGTTGACGTGTAAGATTTAATTTAGCAATATGTTTAGTAATGCTTCCAGGTGGTTTTCTATTTTATTCTAGAAATTAACACTTGAGGTGTTTAATTAAAGCCTCTGGGATTTTTTTTTTCATTTTCATTTCTCTTTTTTGGTTTAAAAATCTTTTTTATTAGTCTAAACCCTTATTTTTAACATTTGAAGTACTGTTAAATGGTTAGTTTGTGAATCTGAGTTCTAATGAGTCAATATAATTTTATTTTTAAATTTGACCAGCAAGATAAAGAGCAATTCAAAATTTTCTGATAAGCATGCATAAAGCTTTTGATTATTGCTTCTTCCTGTGTATTTTAATGAGTAGTTTCATTCTTTTGGTTGCTTCCAACTGGGAAATTAACTTTTAAGATATTTGCCATCAGTGCATGTGTGCAAGAAAAATATTGCTTGCAAAAGTTTTTTAAAGGTGATTTCAGCACAATCTTTATTTAGTATTGCCCCCATTAAATGGGTGTTGGGAGCACTATCTACTTAAATGAGTGTTGGGAGCACTATCTACTTAAGAGGAACAAGGTATTAAGAGGAAACAAGTCAGTATGGGGTAAGTGCACCCCAGTGCATGCTTGCAGTTTGTGGATTTCTGAGCAACAACTGCTGTATAAATGCTCAGCCCTTTGCCTTGCGTAACTCCATACTCTCTGACAACTATAACACAGGATAAAAGTATGCTTGTGGATAGTTAATGCACAATATGCACCTTCTAGTAGACAAGACCTTCTAGTTCACAAGCTACCACAAGTTATTACGTAGCATGAGAAGCTCAACATGAGCCGGCAATGTGTGCTTGCAGCCCAGAAGGCCAACTACATCCTGGGGTGCATCAAAAGAAGCATGGCCAGCAGGTTGAGGGAGGTGATTCTGCCCCTCTACTCCACTCTCCTGAGACCCCACCTGGAGTACTGTGTCCAGCTCCAGAGCCCTCAGCATAAGAAGGACATGGACCTGTTGGAGCGAGTCCAGAGGAGGGCCACAAAGATGATCAGAGGGCTGGAGCACCTCTGCTATGAGGACAGGCTGAGAGAGTTGGGGTTGTTCAGCCTGGAGAAGGGAAGGCTCTGGGGAGACCTTACGGCAGCCTTCCACTATTTGAAAGGGACCTACAAGACAGTTGGACAGGGGCTTTTTACAAGGGCATGTAGTGATAGGATGAGGGGTAATGGCTTCAAACTGGAAAAGGGTAGATTTAGATTAGATGTTAGGAAGAAATTCTTTACTGTGAGGGTGGTGAGACACTGGAACAGGTTGCCTAGAGAGGTTGTGGATGGCCCATCCCTGGAAGCGTTCAAGGCCAGGCTGGATGGGGCTTTGAGTAACCTGGTCTAGTGGGAGGTGTCCTTGCCCATGGCAGGGGTGTTGGAACTAGATGATCTTTAAGGTTCCTTCCCACCTAAACCATTCTATGATTTGGCATCATAAAGTGGCCCAAGGTTCATGAAATCTGGGCTGCACGGATAGTGTTTCCATCTACAAGGAAGTCTGTGTTAAACATTTTTCGTGTAGCTGTGTTAGTGCAATCTGCATTTTAGGATAGAGGGTTGGTTTGAAGGAGGCCATATTCTTCCCTCATACTAAACAATGTTTCCTGATTAATCAGGATAAGGACTATAGTTGTCTTTGTATGGGTGTTCAGTTCAATTTCAAATGGCCATGACATTTGAAACTCTTAGATAAACTTGCATCTATCGTCAGTTACAATATGTAGATTCAGGATCTACTCACTCTCTTCTCTTGAGCTGCCATTGTTTGTTGGTGTCTGGCCATGCTGGATGTGTAACTTTAAGACTGAGCCCGCTTTAAAATAACCCAAAAGTAAGTAACTAGATACTTGGTTCTGTTTGGTTTTCAATGTTTCGCAATGGCAGTAATCTAAGATCAAAACCCAATTTTATTTTTTTTATTGCCTTTCTGAATATAAACAGATAGCACAAGTTTCATTCCTTGGTAGTGTGTCAAGCTGACATTTATCATGGTGAAAACATAGAGGAGTCTCAGCTTTGTTGTGGTAAGGAAGCCAAAAGCTTAACACTCCTTGGACCTGGAGTGATGAGAGGAAGAATGGAAATGAGAATGAGAATTAAACCTTTTCTTTTTTCTTTCCACAGAACATTCTGATGCCCTGTTAAAGGATTGTTAATGAAAAATAATTTTGCTACCATATTTTTTAATTATTTTGCAGTTTAGTAATATGGCAAAATATATGCTTGTTGGGTAACAGGACCTACATGATGCTTGTACATATGATGAACTTATGCTTGTCTGAACATAACACAGGAGCTGGAAATCAAAGCAGCACCGTTAACAACTGCCTCATATCCAGTTCAGAACCAGAGGTACTCAACTCCCACGTGAAGCTTCCTTCACAGCACTGAGGGGGGCTATAATCTCTCCCGTGACGATGTAAGATTTGGTGCAGGCAGTTACATGTTGCAGGGTGATAAACTGCCAGCCTCAGCTACAAGAGGAGCCTAGATTCTTTGTTATCCTATTTTAAGTCTTTCTAACAACAAAAATCTGGAGATTGGTGGGGAGCTTACTGAAGTTAATGGGAAGACCTTAATTTGACATCAGTGGAACTTGAACCAGGCATTTACCGTGCAATTTCTTTGGCGAAAAGGCTCTTCTGTGGTATTCTTTCAGGGTACTGCTGTAAAAGCAGTGCACCTATGGCTGCATGTAACCATTTTGAGTCCCTTTACATGTGCTCTTTGTCATGAATAGTTAACAGCTCTTTGTGTTTGCTGCGTGCATGGCTACATGTGCAATGCTATCACTGGCTGCTGAAGAGCAGATTTCGAATGAAGCCTTTGGGTGTGTACTGAGAGCTCGGCTGCAGATGGGAAGTGCCTTTCCTGTGGAATTTAGATTAAAATTGTCATATGTAACGTATAATTCTGCAGTTAGAAAATCTAGATTAGGTTGTAATTGATAAAACAGATATTTAAATTTTAAATATATAATCTTGCTGGATTATATCTTTCTTCCTCAAGCTCAGTGTTGTCTATTTATATTAAAGCAACTTCATGAAATTTTTACAGGAAAAAATTAAGCGGTGTTTTGACCATTAGGTGTGAGCCTAGGGTTGAAATATTACTGCATATTATTTCCTGCAAGTTCTCTGTTCATGTATGGGTGTGTAATGCTTTTTTTTTTTTTTTTTTTGAAGTGAGGATGTATCTCTGCATATCTCATCAATCATGTTTAAAATTAATAGGTTTTTAAAACATACATATCACATCATGTGGTTTTGTGTCTGATTAAACATGTGTCTAGCTTTACAGTTGTTAATCTGTCAAACTCCCATTGGAACTAATAGCCATCTGATTAAGTAAAGGAGGGCTGGATAAAATCTCATATAAGGTCTGGAGGAAGTGCATGTCAAAAAGAAATCTTTATTCTTAATTTTAAATAGTATTCTAGAACTGTATAAGCTTTTGGTTATTTAGCAGTTAAAGTGTTTCCTCCCATTTTGATGGTGAATTGCTGCATCTGTTTAATTTTCCTTGGATCATTTCCTGTCCACAAAAGACTCTATCTTAATTCTCAGCCTTTCTAGTAAACACTCAATAGATAGGAAGTTATAGCTTCATAATAGGCCACATCCATGTGGAAATCTGTAAACATCCTTTTACATCCCTGTTTTTTGAGATTTATTCATTAGTCATTCCTTCTCCATGGCTTGCTTTGTGTGACAGCTTGTAAGATACAAACCTTCTAACTCTACCAACACACCAAACCAAAGCTATACAGAGAAGGTGTATCAGTTTGAATGTTAAGGCGTTGTATGCAGCCTAAAAAGTAAACAGAATAACCTGATAGGCATTTTTTATGGCCAAAGGAAGAGCTTTGGACACACATAAAAATTACCTACTACCCTGGAAATATTTTTTTTCCTCATTGTCACTTTGGAAAAGGTTAGTATCAGGAGTGGGATAAGTTCATGACTATAGATCGAATAACTCTAGTGGGCAACCTGAGACACAGTAAATTTTGTGCTCAGCTGGTATGTGTCCATAAGGTGATCAGAATATTTTCCTAGTTTACAGCTTGTTATTTGCACATTCAAGAATATTGGTCTTAACCAATTAGGTCTCCGATTCATGAGGTTTCGTGCATGAGGTTCTTGCCACAGTAGGAACCCTGTCCCGTTCCACATCACAAGCTCCAGGAACCTCAGCACAGCAGTGAGTACCTGTGGGTCTGGGACCCCATGGCTGACTGGCCTGCCTGTCTACTGAACCTGGCATGCCTGGTCCTGGTCCAGAGGGAAAATGCAGCACCACAAAGTAGCTGGAGGGCTTATGCTTCCCTTCAGCCACAGCTTCTCTTCAGTTTTGCCCCATTGTACATCCCAGTGAAGAACACAGGAAATAAAATTCTGTCAAGAGCATCTGCTCAGTTGAACATATCTCTTCATTGCTTATAGATCAAGATGAACAGAAATTACCTCAGTCCAGATGAACTTTTTCTATACCTTTTAGCATAATTTCTCATCCTTATTTGGTTCAAAAGTTGAGATTTATTTCCAAGGAATTTGTGTGTGTGTGTTTGTACATAATGTATTAATGATTTCATCATTTGCTTTCTCATAGTCACTGACTTCATTATAATGGCTCCTAGGAGAGATGCACAACATATTCTGCCTGAAGTTGTTTGAATTAAGACTTTAAGGCCTGAAAACTGGGCGGGTCTTGGTTTCTAATTCCAGATACCTCGCTGTTAACATTTGTGGTTTTAATTCCTTTTCTAGATAATTTAGCAAAGTGATGGTGAGGGTATTTTCACTAAGAAACCTCCAAATCCTGTCAGTCTGGGGAGTTGAAAGGTGTCTATTTCCTTTCCCCAGGACTTCTAATCTCACTTAAGAGCCCATAAATAAGTGGGAACCTTAGAGGTAGCTGATGTAACTTCTCTGGAACCCAACAGCATCGCTCTCAAAGCAGTCGCGTCCCCTCATCTCAGCTCAGGGAACGTGACCATTGCTTCTGCATCTCTCCTTTTTCATGCTCGCCAAAGAGCAAAGGGGTGTGCTGCCTTCATCCCGACTGAACTGAGATTGTGAATTCAGCATGTCAGGCCTTACTGTGCTGCTGCCATGCAAACCAAGGAAGGTAGCTTCTTCAGATGTAAGCCTATATGCCATAAAAACTAGCGTTCTTTGGAGAGCTCTCTCTAATCTCAGATCTGTCTGCTTTTCTGTTCTTCCTTTCCTGTTTCACTTTCATGCTTGTACCCTGTACAAAATATTTGTAGTTCTGCATGTCTGCTCTGTATTATTGGATATTTGGGGAAAAAGCAAGTACCACTTTCCCAAGTCCTTTTGGACATCTGGTATAAAGAAGCAAATGGCCTGATTTGTGTATGTGAATTACTGACACAGTCTCCAAATACCTCAGACTGGCAAGCAAGGAAAGTCTTTGCAATGAAAACTTCTCAAATGAAAGCAATAGTTCAGAGAGCTAATTCTTTTGAATAGATAAACCATGCAGAATCACAGCTATATACTCCTTTCTGATGGATCTAATGTTCTTGATGAGTTTGGAGCTTGATCTTTTAAAAGTGAATTCTGACTGCCCTTTCCCTAAAATTCACTGTAATGCAGAGTGTCATGTTGCTTGTGTTTATCAAGAATTAGCATTTTTCTTATGTTTTCGGCTTTCCATGATCCAAAAGAAGCACAGCTGGTTGGGGTTTCACAGATAGTCGTCCATTTTTATTCCTGCATGGATTAGCAGCCAAATAAGATTATGCAAGTCTCCCATTTCTTAGCCTCATTTGGAGCTACGAAAAAGGAAGCAAATCAAAAGCTAGCCCAACTCTGCCTATATCTTTTGCTCTGATTTTGACAGTCCTATGCATCCTGATATGTTCTTTCCTTAAAACATCCGATCGTGAATGCCCTTTTCCATTTACTTGAATACTATTAAATATAATAAACATTGCATAAAGACTCATATCAGTATCCTATAATGAGAATAAGTAAAAAAAAAAAAAAATTCCCAAACCACCAAAAACTTTATTTATGAGAAGGTTGCTTGTGTATTTTCCATCTTGAAACTAAATGACTCTGCAGCCTCAATTACACGAGTCTAGTAATAATCTAGGCAGCTTCTGATGAACATGAAGTACCACAGGATCAACTACCTCAGCAATCACCGGATACAGAGCTGCTACAGTAACCAAGGTCTTGTCCCTGCCTGGAAATAATATTATGTCATCGCATGGTTCAGTAGAAGTGGTGGTGAATGTGGTTGTGCATGTGCCTATATTAACTGTTAAGTTGAAGCTGACATCAGTATGCTCAGTCCTGTGAAGTCCAGCTGATACATTGAAATAGTAATATTCTGGGTAATACCTACTCATGCTTAAAGATGCTCCTTCCTGTGTGGTAGTGTTCACTATAACTCTTCTGTGGTCAAGTGGGAGACTTTGGTTTACGAGGTGTCACTGTCACCCCTACTGTCTCCTTCCCACACAGTATCGCTTGTGCAGAGTTGCCTCGTCTGTCCATTGGCGCAAGTGTAGCACTATTTCAGATGTAAGCATGTGACTTTCCAGTTGCAGATGACTTGTTTCCTGTAGAAATCCTCAAGCTGACTTGTGTTGCAATGTCCACTATGCAAACCATGAACAAATGTTTCAAAGAAACCACTTGTATTCACTTTACTGGAAAAAGTGAGAAGCGCATCAGAGATCATTTCTGTAGAGGTGCCATCCTACGCACAGCTCTACTACTGACTGTTGAGCAAGTCACGGTAACTACATGTAATGGTTGACTTCGAGGGGATAGAGGTGAATAAAAGCACTGGAATAAAAGCTCTGATCTCATGGCACATGGTCAATATCTGAATTAATCATATATCTCTATCTTACTTTTTCTGGAGCGACTGTGGAGCAAGAGATGATGGAGCTGAGAGCAGCAACTCCTAACTAGAAAAAAAATTTGATTGCTGAAGAGAATGAGGTGACTGTTTATAGGTAGAGCTGTGTGAAAATAAATCTGCAGATAGGAGTTAATACTGCCTACCGATTTTTAAGCTGTAAAAGGAAACTAGTTGAGAAATGGTAAAGATTATCTGTTTCTGTGAAACAGTTCTCGCTAGTAAGCATGAAGGGAGTTAGCTGCCATTAACCTCCCGCGTAGGAGCTTATAACTGATGGTGCAGTAACAGTAACTATCTTGAGAATCATGTGGCCTTGCGGAAAAAGAGGTAACTGGTTCATGTTTTTGGCTTTCCTTCTGTGCAGTGGTGCCTTTTGTGGTGCTGCTCAAGAACCTGCTGCTCAGGTGCAAAGGAGGAGGGCCGTTTGGTGGCCAGTGCCTTGGCAGCACAGGTCACTGTCCCATACTTGAGATACGCGCTGCAAGGCAAGCCAACTTGGGCATTGGTAGGGACACATTCAGTGTGTGACTAATCTGAGTGCACATTAGATTCTTGCTCTGACTTTACAACTGTGTGTCTCGTGGGATGTTCAGAAGGGCTTTTAAGATTTCATGGTTCTCCAACAACCTTTTTCTGCATCAGGCTTCCTAAGAAATAAGGATGTTTATGATTTATGATCTCTAACTGTTTATGGGGCTCCCAAAGGTGCTGCCATCACAAAATGACCTGTGCTTCTTGGGGCTATTTGAGAAAACTGCCTGGTAAAATCCAGCCTTATCCAAATGCCAAGCTGTACGCCTGGGGTAACTAATCACTTTTTTAAAAAATGAAAATTATTGTTTTCATTTAGAAGCCTATTTATTTTAGTGTTTTAGAGCTGTTTTGTATAATATTCAACTTCTTACTTGCATAGCCCTCAAAGTGCTTCATAGACTGGGTATGCTTTGCTAGCATGGAATAGAGTCATTTCATACCAACTTTTTAAGGGGGATTTTATTAGGAGTAGCAGATATTAGTAAGTTTTCCATTTGAGGCTCTGAGGAAGCATTATACCAGCAATTTTAAATTGTGCATGTGCTGTTTCCCCAGGAGATATACAGTGAATAGTTTGGGGTTCGGCGTTTTTTTTGTTGTTGCTTTAATTCCGCCATGTAGCCTTATAGGCAGGCTGAAGGCCTTGAGTTTTATTATCATATGTGGCTGAGGAAAAGAATGTGTGTGAAATCCCAAATTATTTGCCCTTTTCCAATATTGGTCTTCAGAGCTGGGCAAACACATGGACGCCAAGCTTCCTTGGATTGTTAATGGAGTATTTTCCTTTTTGAGACACCATTTTCTGTTAGGAACAAGTCGATGCTCTGATGTTTTCAGAGGGATCTTGGTAGCAATAGAAATCTCCCGTAAAACAACACTGCAGTAAAGCTTTTGAAACTGGAAGTTCTTTTCTTGCATGAGATATCTGGCTCAATGTACCAAATTACAGGCAAGAGAACATTGCGAAGCTAAAATTGTTAGTGCCTATGGTGAGCCCTGGGTTATTCTCCCTCTTCCTCTATCCTGCAAACACACAGCTGGCAGAATTGGCAGTGGGCATCTTCGATACCGCATAGTATCTGGGAGGGGAATGGATTGAACAGTTTGTTCCTCTTCTCTCCCTTTTTCTCCTAAAGAAATGTTTGTCCCTACCAGCTTGTCAAGGTATCTACTATTGCAAGGAAGGAAACTTCATTTTTTTCTTGATCAGTGAAAGGTAACCGATAACTGCTGTTCCTCTGTCTCTGGCACCATGCTCAGGCAATCATCAGGACCTAAATTCCCCACTTCAAAACAGGTGGGATTATTTAGTGAGTTGCCATCCCCATTAGTTGCAGAAGCCTATTCAAGTACTACCGGACTTTGTGTGCTCTGCTGAACATAGTGAGGCCCAGAGGATGTTATTTTTGGGTGCATTGAGGAACCTGTAGAGTGACCATAGAAACAGATAGCATATGCACCCACTGACCTCGCTGCTACCAAGTGATCTTCCTCTCCCAAGCACACATGACTAATCACAGCTACTGAGAGCTGCAAGGAGGTGAGCTCAAAGGGAAAGAGAAAGCAGACGGACACAGATGTTTCGCAAGCTGAGAGTTGCATGGTCACCCATGTCAATCAGGTTACAAATAATGAAAGCTTCTGTGTTTTACGTGCACACATAAATCTAATGGCTGCCTGCAATTGTGTTTAGCTGTCTGGATGGATGTTTCTAATGCAGATTACATTCAGAAATACAAATGCCAAATATTTAAAATCCTTCTTTTTCAGTCACTTGTGAATAACACAGACTTTCTCATTTTCTATTTAAATAAGAAGCATAATCTAGTTATTTTGCAACATTCTCTTTCGTGGAAGTAAGAACACAAAGTTGAAAGAACACATGATTACTCAAAATGTTGTTGGCTTCCCTGTTAAATTTGTAGGGATAAAGCCAAAGATGTGCTTAAGGATTTAAGCTTACACTGAATAGGATTTAAAAGCCAGATTCCTAAACACCTTTTTTTGGATTTGTCCCTAAATCTTTTAACAACAGTTGCCATGTTCATCTTCACAGTTTGTCACAGCTGAGAAAGCTACAAACTATCTCTCTGCATATCAGAGGGATGTAGTCCAGAGGGATGCGCCAGCTGCTCACTCCCTCCTCAGAAACCACTTACTCCTCTGAAGAAGCTAGCAGCGGTTTTGTAGTGGGAATGACTACTTACCTGGAAGAAAATGATGGCATGAAGTAGATGATGCTATAAGTTCATCTTCAAGCAATTGCTTGTCAAAGCACTGGTACCCATCTACAGGGGCTCTGCCTTCCCGTACGGCCTGACCAGAGTCTGGATATTTCTTTCTGGGTGAGGTTCTGCCTTGTGACTGTTCAGGGCACGTGCACGTGCACACTGATTTCCTAAGATACAGCTGCTTGAACTCTTAGTTATGAGGTGTGCAGTGCTGGAGGCACTCTGTAAAAAGTCCTACCACATCTCCCGAAGAAGAGACGGGCTTTAGTATTTCCAGAACCCATGTACGTTTTTGACCTGCTGGTTTTCACACCTGCTGCCAGCGGTGCCTTCTTGCCCTGGTCCCCACCAGGGAAGCATTGTGCAGATCTTTACTGAACCACTTGTAGAGCAGATACTATCAGTGGTAAGCTGCCTGTGTCGCTGTGCAAAGGAGGAGCATTGGTGGGGATTTTTGTGCGGAGATACTTCCCCCCCTGCACCCGCCACTCACCATCTTCACTGTCCAGGAAGTTCCCTCTGGTAACTGGCCATCATCACCTGCCATTGACTTAAACTGAAATTACTTTTCCTTCACCTTCTTTCTGCCTGCTAGTAGGTTTTTACACCATACCTATCTCTCCACTGTTTAAGATTCTTCTGAGGTTCCTACACAGGGATGAATGTTTCATCCACAATCAACTTGCCTTCCAGCATGTGTCCTCTTTATTTCCTCTCCCACTGCTTGGGTTTTTGTAACTAATGTTTCTACTGAAATATTGCAAGAAGAAGGGGATGGCCAAAAAAAATCCTCTTTATTCAATTTTTTTTTTAAATGCATTCCCTTCGATATCTAAATTGTTCTGACTCGCAAGGGGACCATTTAATTTCATAATAATATCGGTATCTGTGAGAAAAATCAATCAATAAATAAAAACCTAGACAAAGATGATGCTTTGCATGCTTTTTCTGAGCACTCTCAGGCAAACTCAGTCTCTCCCTTCTGAAGACCACAGACGGGGAGAGCTGTCAGGCGGGCAGAAGAGGCTGAGGCTGGGCTACCTGTCTGCAGTCCCTGCTGACTGCTCCTGGGCCTGCCCCATGGGTGTGCGTGGGACTGCAGGTCCTACTCTCACCTCATACATCAGCCATGATCTGAGTGTTAATGGGTGAGACGTATTCCCCAGCTGGGCATGGACCTGCTACAGGAGCTCTCTGGCTTCAGAGCTGGAGACCAGCACCCTTGGCAGAGAGGCAATCAAGGGGGTCACCTGGAACAACACCTGGGTTTACTTTTCTAGTATATGCTGGGGTTTGCTTTTGTTCAGGGCTTTTGGCTCATTTTCTTTCTCTTTCAAAAGTTTGCTTTGCGTTGGGATTCAGACCACTACGGTACTGTTAAGGTGAAATGAAAGGTTGCAGTTCATGTCTGAGGCTTTCAAACAAAAAGGTTGAACAGTTTATTTGTCCCTTTTACTTTTCCAAAGGCCTGTAATATATTTTCACTAAGGTGTTGTATTTTATGTTAGAAGAGAATAGTTGTGATTTTCTGAATGCAGCTTTTGTGGTGGATTCTGCTATCCCCTGAAAAGGAACCTCTTCCATTTTACTGACAGTAGGAAGCAGCTGTACATGCTTTGTGGTTTTTCCCTGTCTGTTGGAGCCTGCTCCTCTAGAAATGAGCGGGAATTTTCCCATTGATGTTGGCAGGGAGGATGATCAGAAAAACGTAAAGTTTCCGCACTAGGAGGCCTTAGTGGTGTTGGTTCTTTTGATGTAAAGCATCTGGCTTTGCCCCTCTGAAGATCCTACTCCATAAAATCCCTGGCAACGAGGATGTGAGTTCTAGATGCAGAATAATGACAAAAAAGCACATTTCTCCTCTGCGGCAGAAACTTTGAAATTGCTGGCACAGAGAGATTATTGTTAGAAACTCTAAAAGACAGGGGGTGTAAAAACCTGCAAGAAGGGAAAACCACACATAGCTGATGACTGTTTGTATCATGTGAACACTTAACAGCATGAAGTGGGCTTAGCAGAAGCAAAAAACATCAGGAGCGCTGAAGGTTTGGCTGAAAGTGGGTACAGCACTCTGACATTCCAGAGGCTTAGTACCTGTGATTTAACTTGCTCAACTCACCCAGATATAGAGTTACAGCTTTTGTAATGCAATGTGGAAGATCAGTTTTCAGGTTTTAAAAAAAAAAAAAGCTATCTTTTTTTTCTTGCTAGTATTCATTTAATGTCAGTTTATTTTGTGACTATGGATGTGTTTAATAAAAATTCTGCATGTGCTAGAGGAAAAAACCAGAACTTGTCAAAGTTCATCTGCGAAGGCACTTTGTTGTGGCTTACTGAATGTAAAGGGCTAGTAGATAAATCCAGTCATTCAGAGTCTAAAGAGGCTAATATTTCAGTTTGCCCAGAAACCTCGCTATTTTAAGTCTGAAGCTCCAAGAAAGGTTATTTGCTGTGTTTTGTATACACAAGTAAGTACGGGAGACCCGATAGGACTATCTGTGCAAGATGTGTCAGCTGGAGCATTGCTGTATTCATCTTCAGTGCCAAGCAACTCCAATTACTCTTTGGTCAAACAAACTTTTTATTCATTGAGGTGCAGTTGTTTGCCAGAGCTATTTGCAACCATGTGGCAGAGGGGGCACAATTAATACATTGTAAAAATGAATTTTTTTTTTGAATGGTGTATGTGATGGAGATGTAATGGAGCCCCACTGGCAGTGATCTGAGGATTTGCCAGATCATAGCAGAGCACTTGAAATTCTCCAACCGGCAGGAAGGAAAAAATGTGCACGAGGGAGCCCGTGGGAACTGTATTTTGGTTCAGCAGTGTCCGTTAACATTGTCAAACTGCCTGTCTCAAACTGTTCAGACTGATAAACTGCCAGTAATTATCATTTAGAAAATTAGTGGCTGCCAAGACCATCATGCACATCACATGTGTTGGTTGGATTAGTTTGAAATTACTTTGCTTTAAAAAAAAAAAAAAGAAAGAAAGAAAGAAAGAAAAAAATTCCTGAGCCTGCATCTGCTCCAAGAATAGCATTGAGTTTTGACACATGGCAGTTGGTGCTGGCAGTAGTTATTTTTGTTGTTCAGAGCAGGCTTGGGCGATGCTTTCTTGGAGTGCGTCACTACTGCTCTTTACCTTTTGGGTAACAGGGCTGCTGAGACCTCTGAACATTTGTAGCAAATCTAAAAATCTAAATAAATAACTGGCGGGGTCGCCCTTTCCTTCCTTGCTTATCACACTGGACACAGAGAGAATTAAAAGTACTGGTTGTTAGAAGGAAAACTCTTATTTTGCAGTTGACTTCTAGTCACTGTAAAGAAACAGATTCAGAGCAGAAGGGCTGAGTGGGGCAGGACAAGAGCTTAGAAGCAGCTTTGGCTGCACACTACCATTGCTTCATCTCCTCCCAACCCTCCCAGACAGCCCATACGTCAAAAGCATGGCTTGAGGCAGAGCAAATGTCATCCATCTCTTCCTGAAGGAATCTGAATGTAACCATGACTGAGCACATGTAACCATGCAGACACAACCATATCACACAGCTATTGCTGGGAAAGGAGATGGGGGTGGAGAAAATGGCATGTAGAAGCTTGCATGATAATTTTCATACAGAGGTTGGTGATTTTTGTCAGTCATCAATGAATAAGTTGGTTCAAAGTCTCCGAGTCAATGATCTGTGAGTCTGAAGGACTCCAAGTTTGAGTTGCCAGATGGCCCAAGAAAACACTACTTACATTTTAGCTTACATTTTAGTGTGTGTACTTTTCTGCTCATATTGAGTGCAAGGGTGTTAAAACTTTGGATCGTCTCTGCTTTTCCCTCTGGGGTTGTGGTTCAGGACAAGTCTTCTGGGGCGACATAGCCAATCTCCAAAGTTTACTGCTCATGCTCACTTTTCTGCGCAGCTCACCCACCACTATTTTAGAATTTAAAACAAAACAGGAACCAGGACTTTTTCTTGGTTGAGGAGGATCAAGTTAGAGATCAGTTAAGTAAACTGGACATCCACAAGTCCATGGGTCCTGATGGGATGCACCCATAAGTGCTGAGAGAGCTGGCAGAAGTCATTGCTGGGCCGCTCTCCATCATCTTTGAAAGGTCCTGGAGAACAGGCGAGGTGCCTGAGGACTGGAGGAAAGCCAATGTCACTCCAGTCTTCAAAAGGGCAAGATGGAAGACCCGGGAAACTACAGGCCAGTCAGCCTCACCTCCATCCCTGGAAAGATGATGGAACAGCTCGTGCTGGGCATCATCTCAAAGTATCTGGAGGAAAAAAAGGTTATCAGAAGTAGCCAACATGGATTCACCAAGGGGAAGTCATGTCTGACTAATCTGATAGCCTTCTAGGATGGCGTGACTGGACGAATACATGAGGGGAGGGCAGTGGATGTTGTCTACCTTGACTTCAGCAAGGCTTTTGACACTGTCTCCCACAGCATCCTCATAGGCAAACTTAGGAAGCGTGGGTTAGATGAATGGATGGTGGAGTGAATTGAAAACTGGCTGGCAGATAGAGCTCAGAGGGTTGTGGTTAGTGGCACAGAGTCTAGTTGGAGGTCTGTGACAAGTGGTGTTCCCCAGGGGTCAGTCCTGGGTCCAGTCCTGTTCGACATATTCATATTGACCTGGATGAAGGGATAGAGTGTAACATCAGCAAGTTTGCTGATGACACAAAACTGGGAGGGGTGGGTGGAGAGTTGGGCAGAGAGAAACCTCATGAAGTTCAACAAAGGCAAGTGTAGGGTACTGCACTTGGGCAGGAATAACCCCATGCACCAGTACAGATTACGGGCTGACCTGCTGGAAAGCAGCTCTGGGGAAAGGGACCTGGGAGTCCTAGAGGATGACAGGATGACCATGAGCCAGCAATGTGGCCAAGAAGGCCAATGGCATCCTGAGGTGCATCAAGAAAAGTGTGGCAAGCAGGTCGCAGGAGGTTATCCTCCCCCTCTACTCTGCCCTGGTGAGGCCGCATCTGGAGTCCTGTGTCCATTTCTGGGCTCCCCAGTTCAAGAAGGACAGGGAACTGCTGGAGAGGGTACAGCAAAGGGCTACAAAGATGATTAGGGGGCTGGAACATGTTTCTTATGAGGAAAGGCTGAGGGACTTGGGTCTTTTTAGTCTGGAGAAGACTGAGGGGGAAACTCATCAATGCCTATAAATACTTAAAGGGAGGGTGCTGGGACGATGGGACCAGTCTTTTTGCAGTGGTGCCCAGTGACAGGACAAGAGGTTATGGGCACAAACTTGAACGTAGGAAGTTCCATCTAAACATGAGGAGGAACTCCTTTCCTTTGAGGGTGGCAGAGCACTCGAACAGGCTGCCCAGAGAGGTGGTGGAGTCTCCGACTCTGGAGACATTCAAAACCTGCCTGGATGCCATCCTGTGCCACCTGCTCTAGGTGTCCCTGCTCTGGCAGGGGGGTTGGACTAGATGATCTCCAGAGGTCCCTTCCAACCCCAGTGATTCTGTGATTTTGGAGTGATTGATTTTAAACCCCAGTGTCTCCAGGACCCAGCAGTCAGAGCAGTGTAACCAACAGGCAAATCATTTGAGCTCAGGTAGTGAAGAATTGCAGCAGAGCAGCCTCTGCATCTAAGGGATAGGAACAGCTCAGGGTTTTTCTTCATCAGCACTCCCAATTTGTATTGGATCTACACCTGTACAATAAGTGATGTCATATGTCAGCTTAAGGTAACTCTTTGTGGAATACAAAGGAGAAATTACTCTTCAAATAATATTTCAAGTACTGTGAAGTAAGATGCTTGCTTATGACTTGGAGAGTACCAGATATTATGTCATGAAAATAAAAGGAAAACGTATTGTGTTTCGTTATTTCATCTGTGTGAACACTTAACTGTGTCTAATTCTGTTAATCTAAAATTATAAACAAACTTACCCTGATATAATCTAATTTTCATTGTAGACACCAAATGCTATTATGTTGGGCAACAAATTGGCTTACGATAATTCTGTCTTTAGAAAATAAGACTGTAATCAACAGATTTATAGTTTAATAAAGTCTCATGATATATGTATGCCCTATAGCTTTTAGAGCTTTATTTTCAGTTCAGGGCTCCCATTAGTCTAATTTAGGTTTATTGGTACAATCATTAGATTTAAGATACGCCTTTTTTTTAACCAACAAAGTGTCAGTGAGAGATACTGTAAAGAAGCAGTATGAGGGAACCATCTATGAGGGATTTTATTGCAAAGCTGTTATGGATGAGGGTATTCGGCGAGAGCCTGTGTTTTGTCTGGACTTTGGAAAGGGCAGGGGACAGTAAGGGTAGGTAGGGTCTCAACTGGAAAAAGTGAGGTTATTTTAGTCTGAAATAAAGCTTTTGCCAAAAAGTAAAAACCTGTTGTAGATCAAAAATCTCTTTTTTTTTTTTTTTTCTTTCTTTTCTTCCCCACTAGTCAGGTCTAAACCGTAATCTCTGAACAGTGTGGTACAGTTTACTGGCCAAGTAGCTCTGGTATTGAGATTTAAAAGCCCAGCAGCAGAACTCACCCAGATATGGATGTAGAAAATTAATTGCATCTTATTTGTGGAAATATTTAAGCAACAGAAAAGAGGGAGAGCTAAGTGGAAATCTTTCTTATGTGGTTTGTCTGTTTGCATGTGCATGTTTTAGTTTCTGATTTATTTGTTTATCTACTTTTTTGTACTTTGAAACAGCAAATCTGCTCTGTTCTGCTTTTTTTCGAAAACAGCTTTTTATTTTATTATGAAAAGTCATGTGCCTGCAGTTTGCTCAGCTTCTTGTCTGAGCAAACTTGTAGAAATAATTAATTAAGCTTGGATACTAAGCAGACTGTGGATCTGGGTCATTTGTAACAAGTAGGCGAGATTTTGTGTGATGATTTTGAGAACTTGATGAGGTGTGTATACAGGGGTCTGGGTTTCTCACTGGCTGGCTGTGTGTGATTGGGATTAAAGTATGTATACTTTTATTTCAGAGAGTGTATGAAATGTGAGGATATGTGAACATGTTCTGGTTTGGGATCTTCGGAAGTGCTGGCCAGGGAGAGACCGGGATCTCTCCCTCCTGGTTTGTCCCTGTGCTGTTTAAAGGAACTGTAGTCTTCCTTAGGTATTAGTTTTTCCTTAGTTTTAATGTTGGCTAAGAGCCTGTAATTAAAAATATGTGGCTTGAGGAGCCTGGGAAGAGCAGTCCGTCTCGATTATGTGCATCTGTCGACAGGACAGGCACAGCTCGGAGCTGCGAGCGATGAGCCGTGGCACAGGCAGCTCTTTCACCGCGGCTGCCCAGCCAAGGGGGCTGGGGAAGAGTGGTGTGACTGCGCAGGGGCTCAAACCAGGAGTGTGACCTTTTGTGCTGACAGCACAGGCAGACCTTATCTCCAGTATAGCTGGAGGTGGCAGGGTGTATGTCGGGCAGTAGCTTCCCTTTCCCTGTTCCCCCCTTTGCCTGTGCTTTTGCAGTAAAGAGAAGGTTTCTCCGGTTAGAAAGCTGCGTTTCATGAAGACAGGAACCAAGAGACAGTTCATTTGTATGGAAAGCTGCTATTAATAGCTTGCTCTGTTAACATAAATTCTTTCACTAAGTGAATCCTACAAACAGGGTTTTGTTCCAAGCCTACAAAATGCTGTGTATGCCCTTGTCACTTTGTATGTGCTTGTTCGGATGCCGGTGCTTCCCCCCTCAAAGTGAGAGGTGAGCCTGCCACTTGCAGGGTGACACGGCTCCGTTGATGGAGTGAGGGAGTCAGCCTTCATCAACAGACCTGTTATGGCTTTCATTTTTTACATCATTGGTAGCAAAAGGACCGCCAGATGTTTTTAAGGCAAGTAGGGCAGAACTTGCTGAAGTCTACGCTCACCGGTGTTTAAACCTTCAACTAGGCTGCAATGTTTTCTACCGCCCTGCTCTCTACTAATGGTTGCAGTTGGTCTGGGTCAGAAGCTGTAGCTACTGCAAGCCTTGAAAGCTTCGCAGGACTTTTAGGAAGCTTGTAATTGCTCTGCTGTGAATCCTAGAGTGAGAAAGAGCTTGCCCAGGAGGAAAGAGTCTTCTGTTACTGCTAGTGCAGTGGAAACTCTATGGACATAAATGGTCCCAGATGTATGATATGCATCTGTCACTCTGCAGAACTGCAGCTTTTTATTTCCTTCCTCTTAGACATTCCTGGTGCTGGAAGCCGTCTCCTTGGGAGAAGATCTTCTGCTTCCTTTTAAACACATTTCTGCATTTGACTATCTGATGTTCAGTCCACGTCCCTTCCCCCTTTTCGCATGAAATGGCAGCCAGCGAGCTATTGAAGTTTTAATACAGCTGAAAGATGTGACCCAGAGGTGTCTGTCTGGAAAAGGGAAGTGATGTGGAGTTCAGGCAGTTGATACAACACATGTGTTTATGAGGAAGCATGCTCTCTCCTACTTTCTGTCCTTTTTTCAAATGCATGTGTCTGCTTGTGGAGGCTGTACTGTTTTCACTTCCCACATGTGTGTATGACAAGGTCAAATACAATTCCTTTTCTTGATACCCTTTTATGTGTGAGGTGCTCCAAAGTACTTGCTATAGCTGTATGTCTGTGCTGATGGGTTAGAAGTGGAGTAAGCAGTGAATGGGCACATATGTAACATGGCGAGAGGAAGCAGATCAAATAAACTGGTTGTCATCCATGGTGGGTACTGCAGCACATAGAGAGAAGGACATGTTGATGTTACAGGTAATGTTTCTGCACAGGCTGTCCAGCTGCAGTGCCAGTGGCTTTGTGGGACAGTTGTAGTCCCAAATTCTGTTGACACTTTGCCATTAGATGTAAAAGTATATGTGTGAGAAAGGAGCTTGACATTTTTGGCATGTATAGTTTAGTTTTAAAATGTGACTATTGATTTAATGGTTCCCTCAGCTGTTGCTGATGATGTTTGCTGTTGAAATCTTCAGGACTGGCCTTTGCAACAGCTCGCAGATTGTGCAAATGGTTTTTGGAGGGGAAATTAACTAGATTATTTGCATACACAAAAAAAAAAGTCTTGTCTCTTTGTGGCTGTCAGGCATGCATCCCTGTTTGGTTTTTTTTTTTCCCATAGAATTGTTATGGATATGTACTTCCAGGGATTGTACCATCAGCCTGTACCATTCATACATTTTGCAGAGTTCATAATCAAATGCATTCGCGGCTGCAAGTGGCACACGTGCTGCTCTGAATGCTCCTTCTCAGATGTCTCCTGCTTCTGGTAACCCACATTCTGCAGCTGGAGGCTGCACTCCGGGCGCCGCATGAATGGTGCGTCTTGTGTTTTCAGCGAGGCGGAGTGAACTTGATTCTAGGTCAAAATCAAATGTGACATTTCCTAAATGCATGAGTCCAAACTAGTTACAGAACTAAAAAGCGGAGCCTGTGAGTGCTTTTTGTGTGTTATTTCTCAGCAATTTATGGTCTTTTTTACTGGAGGCAGGGGGGGAGTTTGAATATGCTTTTATAATCCTGATTTACACCTGCAAAACTGAGAGTAGGAAGAAAATAAACTAGTGCCATCTTATTACTTACGGGTGCAACAGACTTACCCTTACAGTACCGAAAATCCACTTTTCTTGTGCCAGAGTGAGGGTATCCAGTTTATGGCCAGTGGCCTAGATAAGACCTGCCAGCTCCTCAAATCCGCAGCCTGCTCCTCCCTACTCCGCTCTTCTTCCCCAAGGTCCTCGCAGGCACAGCGAGAGCAGGCAGTGACCCAGATGCGCTGCTCTGAAAGTGCCATTTGTTTCCAGCACTCAGCGTGCTGGCAGATTTGACACATGGCTACACACACATCCATCACTGGACCAAAATACATGTCCCCGGTATTGTAAGGGATGTTGTATCAGCTAAGTGACTGCTGACAGGGCCAGTAGCTGCTCGCACATCCCGTGAGGTGTGTGACTGCATGGGACGCCTGCCCTCCAAATGTGGAAAGATTTGTCAAGCTGCAGGATGCAGAAGCTGACTACAACAATAATTTTTAGTTGTTTTTTTGGCTGCTTTAATTTCCCAGGGGGTTAACAGGCAAGCATTTTGCTACTACGTGCTTTGTTACTGGTTATGCTATGAAAAAGGAATAAGGGGAAAGACCTTTTTCCACTTCTATTTTTGGCAGGGAGTGCAGGGAGGTCTGTGTTCTTTCTCTTCTCCTGTTCTTCTGACTACAACTTTATTTCAGATTCCTTTGCCTACAGACAGAACTAATATGTGTATATACGTAAATATGTGTTTATATACAAATACATATATATAAAAATCATCATAGAGTCATAGATATGTAGATATACATATATATGATTCTTGGGACTGGGACATAAAACTAGTCCTCTCCCCTTGTCCAAGCTATAACTTCAATTAGTCTTTCTTCACTTCTTTGTGGATACCAAGCCATCAAGTCTCATTCAGCATGGCTAAACAGATATCCATTGACATATCCCTTCCTCCCTCCACCTGCAGCTCTCCCCATTATCTCCTGCCTCTGTTGCCAGGGGCAACACCGGTGTCCCTCAGTGAGGCCAAAACCCGTCCATCTCCCAGTTCCCTCTGTCTACTCTGAGATCAGCAGATTCTTCCTGTGTAAGTGTCTCTTAAGAAATGGCCTGTGCCATCCAAACCACACAGTTGAAATTCACATCTAAGCACTCATTTGATGTCTTGAATTACTGCAACATCCTCTTCTCTGGCCTCTTCAAATTATAATTCCATCTGTCCAGAATGTCTTTGCAAAAGGAATTTGTCCCATTTCCTCATTTTTTAACAGTGTAACCTCCCTTATGCGTTCCTCTACTGGTTCCTTCGTTATTCAGCACAAGGTGCCCATCTTCATCACCAAAGCCCCTCGCTCCCTCTCTACTTCCCATCTGTCAGCCAGCTCCAAGAGGGTGTCTTTCTCCTCCAGCCACCCGTGATGCCTGTCTCTCCAGCGCACACGAGTTGCTTTCTAACAAGTAGTTACGTGTTTTCTGCTGACCTAACCCACCCCGTTCATGTTGGCAGGAGTACCTTCTTCTTGTCCTTTAGGTATCTCCTTTAAAATACTCTTTTATTATTTTTTTTCCTTTTTTTTTTTTTTTTTCCTTGGGATGCAGGCAATGCAGAGTCCCTGCCTGAGGCAGCTCGCCACCCATCTTTTGCTTTGAGCACAGCACTGGTACAAATAGTAAGCACTTATTGGAGGAATTTTAGACCTTACTGAGATTAAGGCCTTAACCAGCATCTCCTGTCATTGCAGGCTTTTAAAAATAGGCTCGACATGCATGGTAATAGCAGTGTTGTAACCATGGCAATGCGAGGAAGGCAGGGTTTGCAGGCAGGGATCTCTTATTAGACCAACTGGCATGGCTGAGGGCTGGACCAGGGTGACACAGGAGAGAGGTTTCAGGCACAGGAAGGGACTCAGAGCCCCAAAGCATATCTGTTTTCTCCCAGCTGGGTCAGGTGGCCTAATAAAAAGAATAACATAAGTGTAGTCGATCCTGCCTTGAGCGGGGAAGCAGCCTAGATGGTCATTCAAGGTCCCTTTTAATCCCGTGGCTCAGTTTTAATAGGGAGAGCTGACTTCTTCCCTTCGTGCTGTGTGTTCAAACATATGCTGATCTACTGCTGATACCAACAGAAGGTCTCTGAATATCAAGAAACCAGAATATCCTCATTAAGGATCTACTTGGAGGATGTGAGAGTAATATATTGCTCTTTGAGCAGAGGGTGACTTTGTGCAGCAATAAAACATGAACGTCAAACAGGAAGCCAATGACACTTCTGAAATATGCCTGAGACAATAATCCAGATGCTGCTCAGGGATATAGTATAGCCCTTAAGCCTTACATTTATGCTACTCTTTTTTTTTTCTTTCTTTCTTTTTTTTTTTTTTTTAATACTGCATCTGCATATTTGGCAGTGGGGGTGGGCAGAGCAAGAGAAAAACCAGATTTTTAGCCTAGTTTCCTGCGGAAGTGGGGGTTAGTCTGTTAACTCGGTGTGTCTGTGCACCAGTCCTCCTCTTCATAACTTTGCAGGTTGTCTCCAACCAGGGAGGAGGCTTCAGGGGCAGCATCAGGCTTCCTGGTCCTTCCTCCGATGCATTAGCTGCTGCAAGGAAATGGGCTGGATGCGGGGCAGCAGGGGCAGGGTGCCACAGACATGCTGGGACCAGTTGGCCGGCGGCTGCAGCAAGGCTTGCCCAGCAAATGTGGCCAGGTACCAGGCACCCTGGGGTGTGGGGGAGCCAGGAGCAGCCCGGGAGGGACTCACGTTGTAAATTTAGCATCACGAGCCCAAACAAGCTGGAAATCCAGTTTCATTAGTTCCACCACTCAGGCATTTGCTTAATCTTGAACAGCAAAAGACAAAAAAAAGTAGGGGGATTTAATACTGAATAGTAGTGACATTTTAAATCCATAGAATATTTCAGCAAAATAAATGCTTTTGTGTAGCTTTTGTATTGCAAAGAGGTTTATATTAATGTAGCACAATCCTGAAATTACATGAACCTTGTGTTTATTCTGGTTCACACTGGGACACTTGCTTTCTAAGGCAAGACCTGATGTATTTAAGGGCAGCGTGAAAGAATAAAGACTTGCTCGAGGCCGAAGCATTATGTCACTGCAAAATCTTTTCGTTCGTACTTCTAGTGTGTTGTCCTGAGAATTTAATTTCCTGTTTTTCATTATGGGAGAGTCTCTTTTAGAAGCCACTGGAGAGCAGGGGTTTTTTTTGAAAGTAAGCTGTCAAAATACAGTGACTTTTTTGAGTTGTTATTTTTTCTTTCCTCGATATAGAACTCATTAACATGAATTCTCATCATTAGAATGAGTAAATAAATAATCAATGAAGTAGCATCAGAGACAGCCCTCTTTTTTTCACTCTTCCCCACCCTCAGCCCATCGGTGATTTTTCCTAGGTTTTGCAGTGATACGTCTCAGATTTAAAGCTCTTACTCCCTTCCGCTTTGTGTTGTATGACAACCAAGGACCTTATTTATTTGCTTTACTTGTCTTACTATAAAAAAAACCAAACCCAGAATGTCACGTTTTCTGTTCTTCCATTTCTAGTACTCTTGTTTATTTTGAAACTTCCAGAAAGAGATAAAAACAGCTTAGGAAAATACTCTCCAGAGCAATCCTTTAAAGAGCAACAAACAAACATTGCAGATTGGTCCTAAAGGCTGTGCTTCCTTTCTGGGGAGGGAGGGAGGGAGGGAGGTGTGGAGAGAGGATGTTTTCTTCTTAGCTTTGCTCTAATCACCCGATCTGGGATTTGATAAGCTCCACAAGTCTGACACTGCTGCCTCCTCCCGTCTTCCTCCTTCCTGCCTCTTAGAAGATTAAAGAGAACATGGCAAAAAGGAAACAGTTTATTTTCAGCTGGTTGTAGTTAATAATTAGTTTACAGTGCAGCGTTTTCATTGTTTGTGTTTTAATCGTGTTGCTGTTTTCTTTTCTTACACTGTTTACTTTTCCCTTCACAGGCTTTCTTTGATACAGAAATAGGTTTACAAATAGCTCTCTTGCAAAACTTCAGCCTCTTTTCAACATTTTTGTGTTTCACATCAGGAAATGTGACTACGTGTAGGTGGCGTAGCTTCTACAAAGACACACTTTGCCTTTTCCCCCCCAGCCCTGCCAGCTCGTGGGGTGCGATTGCAGACTATGCCATGCTTTCGTCTCACTCTCAGACGATTTTGGAACTACAGTAGTTAGGAAAACCAAATGCACAAAATACGGGGTGATTAATGCATTAAAATATTACACGTACAAGATATAAATATTATTTGACATACTCAAAACTGGCTAAATCTGTGAATTGACTGAACTACAAGAAGTTCTTAGTAATACACTGTTCCCTTTTCACCCCCAATTTGTCCTAAGAATATAGGATATATGCCGAATTCTTTAAAGGTTTAAAGCCTGGAAGTAAATTGTCCATGACTTGAGACTGTTTCTTCCCATGTACGTATTTTTTATGACTTCTTGCACAATGGGAATGGCTGACATTGTGGGTACTATAATATTGCAGCATTAGCGTATATGTTCTATATATATGGTTCATTTTCATTGTATGTCATGGATATAATGTCCTTCATTAAAGCCCTGGACACCAGTTAAAGCACAGAAATATTTATTGCAGAAGTAAGATTCTCTTTTAAGGAGGAGAGGGAAAATTGTTTATAAAAAAAAATTTTTTTATAAACCCAATTTTTTGTAGATAAAAACCTGTATTTACATTGCAATGTATTTGCACTTCTACATGGCGTTAACTGCTTCTGCAGTGGGTTTATAAATTTGCTGTTTAGCCAGTTTCTGCTAAAGGTATTTTAGGGTCAATCCTGTATCTTCAGAAGAAAAACATTTTCTTCTTTGAGACATACTGCAAAATCAATTATTAAAACAAAAGCTTCTAAAATCTTACATTATGCTTGCTCTTTTTTCCTTGCTATCTTTTTTAACTTTCATAATGATGTGAGGGCTTATTTCTGGCCATAGAAGCAGTTCACTGACGCCACTGGGATATTAGGCAGGTAAGGATGCGCAGGCTGTGAGTGCAGGAGAGACGCAGCGCTTACTCCAGCCACCGTGTCCCTGCCTCGCTGGCTGCCCATGCCCTCCCCTAGCTCCAGGGGTGCACACAGCGTTCCTAGGAGCCAGCTCAGAGGGTTGGAGAGTGCAATCTGTTTTTAGGACTATGGACTCTATTCATTTATTTTTAAAAAAAATTGTTTGCAGCATAGTACTTCTCATTTTTCTGCAAAAAGAAATGCGAGCACTCTTCCCGCAATTAATGAAGTAATTTTTCTACTGTTTTGAGAACTAAAGTATGTTGCTGCAATCACATGGTCCTCATATATAAGTAACATTCTCACTCTAAGTGCATGCTGGGTATTGAGCTTGCTAAGAGCTTCCCCTATTGATTGCTCAGCCCTTGTGGTTGCTGATGGTCGCCTGATACAGGGGCAGGCAGTTCCAGCAGGGCGGCCAAGGTAGGCAGTACACACGCTGGCTTTCAGCTTAGAAAGAGAAACACACTTGCATCTCTCCCAGGCAGTGCGGATGGCAAGGGATGCCACAGATTATGGGATCTTCTCAGCACAATTTCAAAAGGCAGGATTTAGGAATGGGCTGTGAGTGCTATCGCATTTGCCTTTCTGTGGTTGGTGCCCTCGCCATGTTGTGCTCCACTTGCTCACCATAACCACTAACTGTCCCACCAAGTGTTTCTTACTACAGGCTGGTCAGTCTCGTCTCTATCCCCAGCAAGATCATGGAGCAGATCCTCCTGCAAATTCTGCTAAGGCACATGGAAAATAAGGAGGTGATCGGTCATGGCCAACATGGCTGCACTAACGGCAAATCATGCCTGACAAATTTAGTGGCCTTCTACGACAGGGTTACAGCCTTGGTGGATAAGGGGAGAGCAAGAGATATCATCTATGTGGACTTGTGCAAAGCATTTGGCACTGTACTGCACGATATCCTGGTCTCTAAATTGGAGAGACATGGATTTGACCGACGGTCCACTCAGTGGATAAGGAACTGGCTGGACAGTTGCACTCAAAGAGTTGCGGTCAACGGCTTGATGTCCAAGTGGCGAGCAGTGACAACTGATGTTCCTTAGGGGTCGGTACTGGGACCAGTACTATTTAACATCTTTGCGGGCAACATGGATGTTGGGATTGAGTGCACCCTCAGCAAGTTTGCTGACAACATCAAGCTCTGTGGTGCAGTCAACACGCTGGATGGAAGGGATGCCATCCAGAGGGACCAGGACAGGCTTGGGAGGTGAGCCTGTGCCAACCTCATGAAGTTCAACAAGGCCAAGTATAAGGTCTTACACGTGGGTCAGGGCAATCCCATGCACAAATATAGGCTGGGTGGAGAGTGGATCAAGAGCAGCCCTGAGGAGAGGGACTTGGGGGTGTTGGTAGATGAGAAGCCATGAGCCAGCAATGTGCGCTTGCAGCCCAGAAGGCCAACCGCATCCTGGGCTGTATCAAAAGAAGTGTGGCCAGCAGGTCGGGGGCAGTGATTCTGTCCCTCTACTCTGCTCTCATGAAACCCCACCTGGAGTACTGTGTCGAACTCTGGAGCCCCCAACATAAGAAGGACAATGGACCTGTTGGAGTGAGTCCAGAGGAGGGCCACGAAGATGATCAGAGGGCTGGAGCACCTCTGCTATGAGGACAGGCTGAGAGAGTTGGGGTTGTTCAGCCTGGAGAAGAGAAGGCTCTGGGGAGACCTTACAGCAGCCTTCTAGTATCTGAAAGGGACCTACAAGACAGTTGGACACAGGCTTTTTACAAGGGCATGTAGTGAGGGGTAATGGCTTCAAACTGGAAAAGGGTAGATTTAGATTAGATCTCAGGAAGAAATTCTTTACTGTGAGGGTGGTGAGGCACTGGAACAGGTTGCCTAGAGAGGTTGTGGATGGCCCATCCCTGGAAACATTCAAGGCCAGGTTGGATGAGGCTTTGAGCAATCTGGTTTAGTGGGAGGTGTCCTTGCCCATGGCAGGGGGGTTGGAACTAGATGATCTTTAAGGTTCCTTCCAACCGAAACCATTCCATGATTCTATGATTTTGGCATCTTCTGATTCGTGCATCCGCCTCTGCTACCTCTCTGTATACATCCACATGCTCTACCTGTATTGGCACTTTCCATGCTGGAATGCTTGGTTAGATGGTGCCTTGATGTTTTCAGATCCCAGCTTATTTTTGCTTTCAGCTCTCTGCTGTGTTACAAAGCAATTTGATGCCTGGAAAAGCAGCTGTGAATGTAAGGAAGATTTAGTTTAGTTTATCCTGCTTGAAAGTTGAGAGAAGAAAAAGGTACTAGTATCACCAATATTGAGCTGGCAATATCAAGGGACTTAAACTGCCTGTGGGAGTGAAGCATCTCAGGGAGAAGGAGAGCAAGTGGCGTGCTTCAGCAGGGCAGGAAGCCACAGGACGCACAGGACATGGGGATCAGCTGACAGCAGCACATCTGCTACAGAAAAGTCAATAGATCCGATGTGTGAGGAGATTAAAGTGGCACAGAAAAGAAGCAGTTCAGTTTATGATCTTTAACACAGTTTGTGGGTTTTTTTCTGTTCGTATCTCCGTTTATAAAAGTAGAAAAAGTTCAAGCAAAGCCTCTGTATTTTCCTGATGTTTTTCTCTCATGTTTCCTGTTTCTTAGGACTTGTTGCCACTGCAACAGTGACTTTGTGTCTGAGTTCCTCCTACTCCAAATGGAAAGGGCAGCAGCTTGAAAGATTTGTTTTTAGACAGCCATAAATTTGATGCTGCAGACACACATTTTTGTTTTGAAACTACTAATCTCTTTTGGGACTCCTTTAAGAGAGGAGTTATCCTAGTTATCGGTATTTATATCCTGCAACTGCATGAAGCTTTCAAGTAACTGTTTTAGAAATCCAGTGAGTTTCACATGAAAAAATGCAGGGTGCTTGTCCTGTAGCCGCTGTCCTCTTTCCAAGTTTTGGCACTGTTGCATGGGAGGAGGAACAACCAGAGTGGTAGTGTTTAGTCTTAGTAGAGTCTTCTAATGGTGTTGCTGTTTTTTTTCCCCTCTGTTGGTGTCCAGGGTTGCATCTGTCCTCCTTGCAAGAGTGGCTTCCTGTTGGAGCTCCCCCTTTCTGCTGCTCAGCTCTCCCCTTGCTGTTGATGACCAGGCATTTTCGTATCATGTGCCTGCTACCTGGGACACTCATTTAGAAAGGCATAGTTTCAGGATAACAGGGATGCTTCTGTCTCTGTTCAAGAGCAAGCCTATAAGCTTCCCTTAAACTTTAAACATTTCATTGTTGGAAAGCTTTCAGATGTTCACAGGATAAGGGCTCTTTACAAGTAATCTGGCATTGCACTGTGAAAGATTGCTTTATGTAAGTTAAGATGTGCAGTTCCTTTATAAATTGGCCATATAAAGTCAGCATGCAGGAGATGATTGTTTTTCTTCTTGTGTTCAACATTGCTTTTAGAAGGGGGTTTTTGTGGGTTTTGGGTTTTTGTTTTGGTTTGTTTTTTTGTTTTTAGTAGGATTAGAAATCTTAAGGTAGTGGGAATAGGTGGAAAACACTGCACCCTAGGCAAAACTGAACATGCATGTCTCCATACATTTGTTCGAACACCAGTGTCAACAGCCTCCCAGGTAACAGAGTCCTCAACCTGTCTAAAAATGGTGACTCAAGACTCTGTTACTGTAGGGCCATAGTAACCTACTACTGAAAAATACTTTCTGGACTAATTCATGGCCCATAATCTATGTAACACGATGTGTTGTAAAATAAGTATGAATGACATTAGAACATATGAAAAAGGAAGGCTATTGCTCTGCAGACTAACCAACGCTTTCTCTACAAAGTGGATCCAGCTTATTTACAGGTTACACATCCTGACCCAGATATGTTCATTTGTAAACTGTTCTCCACCCTGAAAACCTTCTTCCCAATTTTTGCCAAGTAAATTAGCAGCCCAAGAACCAGGGATGCTTCAGGTTTGAAAAAGAAAAGGCAGCAGAAGCATGTTACTAATAGAAAACTGTCAGATGCTTATCATTATATAGATTTTCTTCTGTGTTTGACTACCATAAACTGAACTGCATCTACTAGCATTTGAAAAGTATTTAAGACCACTTATGACTTCAGCCAGCCCACTTCCTCCAGCTGGGTGAAGCTCACATGAACTGCAGCAACTGCAACAGGTACCAGACCAGAATCCTCCGTGTAACTGGTTTTATGACTTAAATCATGTTTTTATCTGTTTCAAACAGTGGGTAAATTGTCACCGAACAATTTTTGCTTTAACGAGAAATAAGGGGCTTTCGTGGGTTCTTGTCTGGAATTGTTCACAGTGGACTTGATCCAAAGATCCTTGAAGTTGGTGGATGTTAATGGATTTGGGAGTGCAGGCTTGAAAAAATAGTAGTTACTATGTCTCCTGACATTGATTTCTCTTTTGCCGGTGGTAATAAACTTAATTCTGATCCCAGTATGAACTGACAAAAATGTATCTGGAAGCTGATGAGAATAAGCAAGGGTTATCTCATGAAGCAGGCAATGTCATGAAACCCAATACGCGAATGACGTGAGGTTATGCTGCTCACCACATTCTATTTCACAAAATACTTTTTTCTCTACAAAAAGAAAGTATTTTTACACAAGACTACATACAAACACTGCTCGTGTATGTGCAACACTGCAGGGGGTGTGGTTTTTTGGTAAAAAAATTCAATTTGTTGAAGTTGGTGCTGCTTACAGGAAAAGGCTGTTCCTGGCATATAGTAAGCCTGATTATCTCCCAAGAGTGTTTTGTTTTTCTTTAAAATTTCAAATCAAGTCTTTTTGAGCTCCAGAGCAACTTTTCATGTCTGTTGGTGGGCTAAGTATTTTATCATGTCTTACCATTTAGGAGGAGATGCTTGGACAGCTTTCACTTGGACACCACTTCCATATTGGCAGTGATGTGTGTGTCACGGTTTGGGGTGATCCTGTTGTAAATGTTTTGGCCTGGATGGGTAGCCAGTTGCAGCCTTACAGGAAGCTGATATTGCTTAAATCTAATACTATTCAATTGATTGTACTCTGAGGCATCCTCATTCTGTATTTGATTTTAGATGGCAAGCAGAAGGGGAGTTCAATGTGAATTTTTTCAGAAAAGGTTTTCATGTCTCAATGCTTTTTCTTTGCCTGCAACTTCTCTTCTTTCCCCACTCTTCCCCTGACCGGGGTAACAAATAAACTTTTACTGTATGCCATTCAGTTCGTGCCAGCAGCCTGTTGGATATTAGGGTATACCTTTGTACACTTATAGCCAACTCTTCATAACAGAAGCAAATCAAAACTTTTATGGCAAATGCCTTCTGATAAAAGAACTATTTGTGAAAATAGACTTATCTGAAAGAAGTGCACCTTTCACTGAATAGTCAGATGGCTACCTCCAAGTTTTCAGTTTTCCCAAGTACAGAATCTTGGGAAGGCAAGCTCTCTTCCATTAGTAATTCTGGTCAGACAAACCTTTTGTCACCTTGTCTATTTATTACACTAATTGCAAAAGAAGCCAAAATTGGTATGCCTTGAAGACTATATTAATTTATTTTGCATTTCCTATGCTGTGTTCTCCAAAGTCAGCAAAGCTTTTCTGAAAAGCGCTGGTCAGAATTTGGGGATAAGTAACATTATCCAAAGCCTTCAAAAAAAAAGAATATTCCTCCTGTATGCTTAGGTAGAATGAACATCATTAAGGCTAAAACTGAGTTCTGTACAAACCCCAGACTGAATACAAAGAAAGAGTGAATAATCTTTGGTTTTCTCTGCAAGCCGCGTCCAGCCCTCGCCCCCAGTTATGCAGCAAAAAATGTTCCCGTCCCTTCTCCCTCCCTGCCCCGCTCTACCCCCAAATACCTCATCTCCTTTGTAGCCAGAGAGACAGGGCACGTTTTGCATCATCTTCCAAAATCAAGCAAAAAGCATCCCCTGGAAAAGTTTCAAGCTTTCTACCTGCCACCCCCAAAGTTCAAAAGATCTGGCAAGGTTAGAGATGTAGTAAATCGTGCCTCTGCCTCAGATTTAACTTGGCACTCCTTTACCTAGCCCTCTTGCTCATTTTTGTCATACATGGTCTCAATGGAGGACTTGCACTAGACTCCTTCAACATGTATTAAGGCAGCTGCCTGCGATCCAGTAGCCAAATAAGTGGACCTGCCATTCCCCAAATCCTACATCTGCCTGTCCATCGTTTCCTCCCTTTTTCCCTAGTGCCAGCATAGGATTTTTTTTTAATTTTTTTATTTGCTTTTTCTAGTTACTTTGCAAACTGGGCTAAAAGAATTCACCCAGCTCATTTTAATCCCAGTTGTTCCCCCAGCCCTGTTTGCTGCACAGGCATTTGTGCTGGGGTGAGGGAGGGAGGGAGCGCTGCTGGGGCCGCATCCAGAAGCTCCGCACCAGTGCGGGTGGGGAGGGGGGGTTCGCCCCTTTTGGCAGCGTTTCCTGTCCCTGTCTTTCAAGTATTCATGGGATCGGCAGTGTAGAGTACAGAATTTCCCTTATTTGTCACTTCTCTGGGGAAATTATTAAATCAGTCTCTTGGTGTAGAAGAAAATAATGAGCTAATCCAGAGTTGAGGTGCTATTGGATTGTTTCGGACCTGGCTCGTCTCTTAAGCTCCTAACTTTTCTGCATGCAGATGTTATCCAATTAGTTCGGAGGCAGAAGCAGAGTTTCTAGACTTGATTTTTTCTTTCCAGGCCAAATGCCTGGAAGCTAGGGAGGGAAATGGATGGCACTGGAATAATAACCACCTTCCCCGAGTTTGAGCAAAGCAGTTAAGACCCATCTTTTTTTCAGTGTTTTCACAAATTCTGCCAAGCTGTACAAAAGGTGTTGAGGGAGGAGGGGGTGTTGGGTTTTTTCTTTATTCTTTGATATGCCCAGGTTTTTTTCTCAACTACTAAACAAAGAAAGCAAGCAGAGAATAAGACACTTTGGTTTGTAGTTTTGCGATTAAAAATGTCTGTTCCTAAAATCTTTCACAACAGCCCCTTCTGATTTGTAACGATTTTTTTTTTTCTTCTCTCTCCACCCTGAACCCTCCACCCAAAATGAAGTCTTAGCCTTATGAGATCAGAGGTCTGCTTACTAATCAGGATTTAGAGCAGTGTAATCCAGTTCTCGTGTTTTAAGGCAGATTTATTTGGTGATTCTTTAATAGAAATTTTATTTTCCTACCTACTTTTCATGTAACCACCAGTAAAAGTAATTTGGCCTAAGAAGTCATTCCCCCTTCCTTTCCTCTGGATACCTACAGCATCCTTCAGGAGAGGTGCTGCTGCTTCTGCAGCTGAGACAGGCTTCCGTGATCAATAATGGAGGGCTCCAAGTTATCTGTTTATAGCTGTAAAGTTACTCATCCAGCAGTAATTTCACAGATGCCTCTCTCCTGGAAAATTCAGCCATGTACTTGAGGGGGGTAACAGGAGTTTAAAGCAGTTCAAGTTCAGTCTGGCTTCACTGGTGTGGACACCTGGGCACTGAAACGTGTGTCCTTCTCTGTTTGCTGTTCAGTTGCCACTCCCAAACCTGAACACCAGCAGAATCATAGCTCCTTCATCTTCTAGGACTTTACAAATTAAATGTTTTAACATCATTGTTAGTCTGTGCTCCATGAGTTGTTCTTTCAAAGATTTCGCCTCGAGGAAAAATAAGGAGTAGCTGTCATGTGAAATTTACTCAGGGTTGGCAAAATGATGGCATTTGTCACTTCTGCTCTCCATCTTCTTCAAACTGGCCCTAGTGTGTGTCAAACTGGATATTGCATTGACTTACTTCTCCTTCTTTGTTCTTCTAGAGAACACGGAGTAATTAATATAGTCTAAAAATTAAGTGTGGTATAACCCCTTTTTTTTTTCCTTTGTGTAGTTTTCAAACAAGGAGGCTGTCGAGAGCCTTACATGCATCATATTTCAGGAACAGTTTCTCAAAGCAAAATCACTAAGAGATACTGGGTTGACCAATTTTTTTAAAGCTGGATCTAAAATAATTGGCACAGTTGCTGCATGCTGCTGTGTGTTTCATGTTGTTGACCTCATCTCCCCGAAGTCTGAATAGCTGTCGTGTCAGTGACAGTGATGTGTCTGAGCAGTCTGAGGGAGTCCTGCAATTATTTTAATATTTTGCATAATGCTGGTGGAATTTAATAATTAGTTGTGAAGGCTCAAATCCAATTACTTCCTTCCCTAAAACAGAAAAAATGGTGGAAGTTTGGTGATAAATGCTAGCAGAGTGAGAAAGAAGTGTAACATAAATTGTGGTGTTCCGCTCACTAATTTTTTCTTTCCCTTTCTCTCTTATTTTACAGGGCATGTTTTCGAGCCATTTTTGAGGAAATGTGGTGAATGTAAACTTGCTCTGTTTTGGGGGGAAATTCTGGTAAGTGGTGCTGTCTTGATCAATTTTGGTTTTCAATGAGAATTTCAGAAAGATTGTTTTAGCTTTTCTCGGTTTTAATTTTTTTAGCTGACAGGAAATACAGAGACATAGTTGATTATATGTGGTTTTCTTCCTCTGGTATGGAGACTCGCAGTATGAGAAGCATTGACAGAAAACAGCATGCTAGGCCTCAGGGCAAGGAATGTAGTTTCATTTGCTCCATTGGCATCTGTTTATTGTGTTTGTAGCTGTTATATTCTGCTGAAGAGTGGTTGAGCTAAAACCTAGAGTAGAAGAAACACAAAGGCCTAATTTAAAAACAAGGGGAACAAAAAAGCATGCTACTGGTATAAAAATTCAAGAGCAAAAATAATGCAGAGACAGCACATACCTTCCAAAGTGGTGGGGGTGTCCAGTCTCTCTGAAATCTTTCTGTCCATTCCCAGAACGTCTGACTGGCACACTTGCCACATGGAGCCAGGATGATTTGCTTATGCCTGAGAGATAAGGAGGTAGTTAATGTTCCTGTGTGCTATACCAGTTTTCCTATTCCTTCTTTCCATCCCACGTGACAAGCTTTGCTGCTTCTTTGGCTGTTCTGTATGCAACACTTCCAGAGGCACCAGCTTCCTATGGACTTCTGGTCCTACAGGCACTATGGGAATATGGCATGTCATGTGTGAGGTGTCTGTGCTGCTCAGTTGCTCTGCTGTGAGGAAAAGGAAGCAGAGAAGAAGAGGAGGTAATTAGTGACATGCCCCAACTGGAGAGAAGTAATCCTGAGAAAACTCTTCCAACCTGCAAAAAAGCAGCCGATCTGGAGCAGTTTGTAGGTTCATCTTGCTTTTCCCTCTAGGACACTGTCGATATATACAGTTCTGGCTGGTGCCAATCAATCACCATCGCCCTTGGGGAAAAACATGCCAGCAGAAGATTGTGTCCCTTCTTTCTCTTGGCCAAGCAGTGTATTGGACTGGTAATTTTTCTTCAGACAGCATGTGCAGATTGCAGATGAAAACTGGCTTATTCTCCACTGGCAGAAGACTTCAGAGTCTGATAGCCTGCAGGGTAGAAAACTGAAAATCAAAGACTGGCTCTGTGAGAACACTTGTTCTTTTCTGCCATTTAAAAAAACCAGATGTTGTTACATCATACAGAAGGATCTGGATTAGCTAACAGATGTTTAAATGTAGATATTTTAGCTTTCTGCAGAATATATAGTCTTAAAGATAAGAAAAGATAAGATAACCAAGATCAGAATTTTACAAAGTTTGCCAAATGCACGAAAAGTCGTGTACAACAGTACCTGGGTAAATCCTACTGTAGCTCATTCTTTTAAGCAATCTTCTCTCTACAGTTTGACTTTTCTGACCATGTCATGTTGTAAGTTTGCACCTATATCTATGTACTGGGAAATAAGAATAAAATTTACTTAACTAGAATTTAGTTGTAGGGCCAAAGATGAGCCAACAGCATGAGTTCATTAGTCCATGAGATTTTGTGCTGACTTCTGTTACTGCAAAAGAAGGTAAGAGCTATATCTAGTTTTCTTTTTGGTGGTAGTAACTATCCTTTGATCCTAAAAGTTGTACGGTGTCCTTACAGATTGGCTGATCTTTGTGTGGGGAGTGACAAAGCTATGGTGTTCACAGGTCAAGGGAGTAGAGACATAATTCAGAAATAGTGATGCTGTGTAACACCAAGGAAAAAAAGTTTATCGGCAGACCTGGTTGTAAGATTGTTGTGTTTTAATTTCCTTTCAAAGATGCATCAGCTGAGACCAGCCTGGTCTCCATGGCTGCATAGTTCAAGAGCAGCAAGAGGAAAGAGGCAGAAGCAGCATGTTTCTTAGAACCATAGAATAATTTTAGTTGGAAGAAACTGCCAGATGTCGTCTTGTCCAAACCCCTCCTTCAAACAGGTCCTGTTAGGTCAGGTTGCTCAGGGCCTTGTTTTTCAAAATTCAACTGGATGCCAAGGCTGGAAACTCTACAGCCTCTCTGGGCACCTGTTCCCATGTCTGACCACCCTCAGAGTGAAAAAGTGCTTCCTTGGTGCTTCTCGTTGTTCCTGCTCACTGTCAATCAGTGCAGACTTTTTATCTTCTCTGCCTGTGAGAGAGGAGTTTTAGGGAACACCCCAAAATCAGGCAAGATGCTTCTTGTGGCTCCAAGGAAATGTGGTGTCACACAGATGCAGTAAACTTGTTAGTGGGGAGGGGGGAAAACCCACAATCTGCTTCACAGAGGTTCTACTTGGGCGATGTGTGTCAACCTATAGTTCATGTTCAAACTTGGAGAGCATGGTTGCTTGACTTGATTGAATCTCGAAACTTGGGACAAGGTTAGCTGACAAACTGATGCTCCTGAAAACTACCTGTTTTCCTGACTTAGAGATATAAGCCAATGAAGAGAGACACTTCTCACTGCTGGATTGTAAACATCCTGGAATTTCTTCAAACCAGTCTGGAGCTGGGTTTGTACCACTCCATGAGCCAAGATTTTGCCCTAGAATTTAAAATTGTTTTCCTGGAGCCATTATAATACGTAAACAGACTGCAAATTTTGCTTGTTTCACAGCTGTTCCTTACCCTCTTCCCACTTTAAACTGTCTGCAAAATCTTATTTTGAGGTAGAATAATCAGGAACCTTGAGTTTCTTATCTGTAGGGATCTCTGAAATATCTCTGACCCCACTGCAGGTTTGCCTATGGCATTCCAAATTCCCTGAGAATTTAAAAATAATTACAAAAAATGTAAGACATGGAAGCAGTTTTGCCCAGTCTCTGTCCCTAACTCACTGAATCCAAGAAGGACTGGCCATCAAGAGAACATTTTGAATTTATCTTGACATAGCAGCTGAGCTCAGAGGCTCGGCGGTTATTTATTCATCTTGTATCAAAGTCCTAGAAAAGGTCATGCAGCTTCCAGATCAAAAATTCATAGTGGTTTTAGGAGCTGATTAGAGAAGTATACTTTAATGCTGGGAGGGAAATCTTGACTGAATTTAAAGCTCCTTCAGCTAAGCTGATGGTATCTTTCTGAGCGGTGTGAGAAGAGACCTCTTTTGATGAGATTTCTGAAAAGCAGCCTTGTGGATGTCAGAGCAGATGTTTGCATGGCACCACAGGTTTGACCTGTCTTGTGTTGAGCACAGTGTTTGGTAGGTGGTCATAGAATGGCCATCCCTTCGCATCAAATATTACACAACTGCAAGGAGTCCCAAGAAGCATGGCTGACGTAGGACACAAAACATTGGGTTGATCTGTGTTTTATTTTTTTCCCTAGTCAAACTCCCCTTGAAACTCTTGCCTTTCATAAGAGTTTTTTATATTTCTAAGCAGGACTTATGCTGTACAGTATGGTGCTCTGTCCCTGTCCATCTAGACCCTGTAGTTGGTTACAGCCATCAACATCAGAGGAAGATCAAGCTGTGAAGTGAATAGAGCTGTATTGTAAACCTGACCTGCATCTTCCTGCTCCAGGTGTGCCACTATGTGCTCATACTTTTCCTGTAGACTTCCTCTTCCCAGGAAAGCTGTGAATGCTTCAAACACAGGCCTTGAAGCTGAATGTATACCTTGGAGCCTGCAAGTCCACTGCTCTTTTCACTTTGAATTTAGGCAGGGGTACCTCCCCAAGTTTCAGGGCTTTTTGGTTTTTTTCAGCTGAAATCTGAGATGCTGTGCTCCTATCTGCACACTTCTCTGTAGATCAGAAGCAATTGCACATCTTAAACAATGGTTTCAGTTATTCCTAGTTGCTCAGCTATATCGTGGGAAATTTGGATTTCAGCTGCTAACACAATCACCTGGTGTTTTGTTTTGGTGTTTTTTTCCCATTAAGGACAGTCACATTTTTCTTCTCTCTTTATTTTAAACAACCACTAGGCAGGCAGTGCCTGCTTTGATTTTTAGAAATTATATAAAAACAGGTTTTTCAGTATCTTTATGTATATTAAATTTGCCTTGAGAAAGATTGTGATGCCCTGTGCATTCCTGGCTGTCTGATTTGTATGATACAATTATCTACATCCTTGATGCCTACCAAAAATGCTATTGAATTTCTTTTGGTAATTAATCTTATGTCAGGTTTCTGACATAAAGTATTATAGAACAACTATGCATTATCTGCAAAGAGCTTGGAATATGCGCTCTTATGGCAAAAATAACCTGATGTAACTTTTTGCTTTATTACCTGTATTCTGCCATGCCCACAAGAGACTTTGCCAGAGTCATTAGCTGTTCTCTGTAATTAGGGCTGACCTGATGCATTTTGGTCCTATTTCTACTAGCTTCTTGTTTTCCAGAGTCGTTCATTTGTTCATTTGGGCAGTGATGTGCCTCATAATGTGCTTGTGTTGTGTATCTTTGTTATTTCTTTGTATGGACTGAAGATTATCATGCATCCTTAGGAAGGAAAGTGTGTGGAAATGCTTGAGCATTTTAAAATATCTTGGGTTTTACCAAGGTTTGCTATGCTATGCTTGTAAATCCTTCAATTTTAGTCTGTTTCTTTTCTTCCAGTCTAGTCTGTGGGAAAGATGTGCATGTTGGTGCTGCTGGGTGTGGTAAATGTTAAATCCAGTTCATAAGATTTCCAAGGAATGGGGCTTGTCCCCTGCCCAGAACTGCATGTTTCCAATCCTGATCAGGCTGGATTCAGTCTGCTCTTTTAAGAGACGTGAAGCATTGTTATACTTGTGTTCAATTTATTAAATCAGATAACCCTACACAGGGAGGTTATGTTCCAGTCTCCTGCAGAAGACATCTTTGTGTCTGTCATTTTCCTAAGTGTTTTCCTACTTCTCACTGGTAATCCCTTTAGTTTAGCTTTTCTTTTTTTTTTTTCCTTTTTTTTCCCCTGAAGTTGAGGTGATCCAATTGTTGGAATTGCTCAGCAAAAGAGACCTGGTCTGTGGGCCATCCATTTGGATGTCCCTCTTGCTGTAGCCACTGGTGAAGAAATATGGAAGGATAGTTAAGACAGCAGATGGAGCAGAGCACCGCATGCGGCTGTACCTCCCAACTTTCTTAGCTGGCTCAATGGTAGAGATGTTTGCAGTGCATCGTGATGTTACAGCAGCTTGAAGATCCATGATAGGATTTTTCAAGTGGTAAATTGGTTGGGTTTTTTTTAATCTAGATAACAAGGCCTCCAAGTGCTCTGTGAAAGAAAAGCATTAAATTTGAAAATTCAGATGTTGCTTTAGGGAGTGTTACATCAACTTTGCTCTTTTCTATATGTGCATCAGGGTATTTTTGTCACTGTGCAGTTGATACAAAAACTCCTGTTCCATCACACTGGCATGTTCTCATACCTTCTGTTCCCTTCCTCCCCTCTAGAGGACTGAATAAAAACCTGTCTGTGATACACTGCAAGGGCCACTACCGCCCAACCCATTATGAGTTCAGATTTAGGCATGGAACAGTCTTGCAGCTGGTTTCACATCCAGCTCTGATTATTTGATATTACAGTGTAAGTGCAGCTTGGAGCAGTCAGGTCCCACCCAGCTGGCAGCAGGATCCTGGGGTGTTGTAGGTGGGATCTCCAGGGAATTTAGTTGCTAGGACGCATCACCTCCTTAGTGAGCTCATGCAAATGGAGATTATTTTTTTCAGAAGTTAGTAATTTAGTCATGTTTGGGAGTTTTCTGCAGACATCAAAATACAAAGATTTTGCCATGACACCTTGCAAGTTTATGGTCCAAATCACAAAACCTCTCGAGCTGTTCAAGGGATGACCAGAAGCTTTTAACATGAACAAATCACTCCAGTTTCCCATGCTTTGTTCCAGAATTAGCTTGAAAAATTTTGGCTGAAGTCATGCCAAAAATCCAAAACAGCAACAAAGCAAGGAAAAAAAAAAATCTCACAGCAAACATCCAGCATGGAGAATATTGCCAAACTTGGACCTGTTTGTGCCAAGTTTATTATCAGGCAGCAACAAGGTCTTAGTAGGTAATGTTCTCAACCCACAGCTAATGAGCCCCGCAGCACAGGGAGTGAGGAACGCCGCGGAGAGAGGCAGGGCTCTTACCCGGTGGCTGGTTTACATGATGCGCTGTGTGTAAGACACAAATCGTACCAGAGATTAAAAGGAATAGAGAGCATGATTTCTGGGCATCAGATAAGGTTGTTTCTGTGGATAAGACTCTTACTAAATGAATACGTGTTGTAGTGATAAATACATCTGTAGGTAGAGTTTAAAGTGTGTGGACTGATGTAGGTTTTCCTGACCTGAGCGTGCTGTATTTTGTAGTACAGCCACGGTGCTGCTTTACTTCTAGAGAGCTTCTTTTATGAAATACAGGGGGAGGGGTGTGGTTAATGTAATTCTCTTGACATTAATTCTGCCTCATCAATACTTCATGGATTTAATAGATTTTAGAGCTACAGTCATTTGGGAGATTATTTTATCAGCCAAGCACAGTGGAGGTTGCTGAAACTAAATGAAGGACAGAATGCATGTGTGTGTGCGATATAGGATGCTGCAGTATCAAGAAATTTTAATTATTATGGGATTTGTTTAGGAGATTTCTCTGTGCCTTTTGCGAAACTTTGTTGGACATTAAATACTATAGATAAGTTAGATACCAAAGTAAAAGTTTGGTATGGATCTCTAGGCACAAGTGTCTGTTTCCACTTCATAGCATAAACACACTGCTCCGGTTCTTCATCTCTCATTATGGCTCCCTCTCACTTAAATGCTCATCTGGCACAAACATAATGAAACTGCATATAAAGGAGCATGAAGAAGAGGAGAGATCTCATTGCAGATTACCAAAGCTGAATATTTTTGGACATTGCGTTATTTATATTAATCAGTTTGCTAAGCTCAAAGATAAAAGAAAGCCTGGGAAGCAATCCAGAAAAACCAAGAAGAGAAACTAAGGAAGATAGTGTGAAGATCATGCATTAGTGCATGTTTTGAGAATGCCTGCAGTGCTGTGTCACAATACCCATTTCAAAATAAAAATGAAGATGGATGGATCTTGAAGGGCAGTGCTCAGTGGTGGGGGAGATTCCTGCTTGACATGTCACCCTCCATCAGCTGAGGTGCAAAGCTCTGTCAGGGAGCACAACACACCATCCTGCAACAGTCCTGCTAGCAACGATGAGCAGCATTCATGGGCTCCAAGGGGTCCTACACAGCCTTCACCGGTCTTGGAAGAGTCAGCTCTTCCCAAGACACGTTACCAGGGAAATCCCTGATGGCAATTTTTAGAAAATATCCAGTGAGCTTAAATTCATGAGAAGTTTGTGTTCATGCTGAAGGTATCACCCTGAAAACCTCAGAGCTAACAGAGGTTTATACAGCCTTCAAATAAATCGTGTTTTGTCCTTGTGACCTTTATACCTCTTCTCCACCCACCTATAGGAATATATCTAATACAGCAAGTCATATTGCTTCTAACGTTTTTAGGGAAAATAATAAAAGATTCAACTGTGTAAATGTCATTCCTGCCCAGCCCATTTAGTATTATGAGGCAGGGAGAAGTCTGCTTTGAAATTTTCCCTCTGGCAAAAGCTTGAAAAGCCTTGAAGATTGTGTGCATCCTTGATCATGTCATGCAACAGCAGTAGTGAGAAATATAAAATCTATCTCTGTCTTTTAGGGTTTGAATGCTGTGCTGAGTGCTGAGAATCCTGCCTTTCTAGTCTTACAAGGTGGTATCTAATCCTGTAACAACCTTTCAGACCGTATTCATTTACTGACAGTTTTGCCTTTTTTTAATCAAACTGCATTTCTTACCTTGTATTTTATTTTGTGCAAAAATTGTGATAACTGAAGCAAGTGGCTTTACAGGCAGAAGGATAAAAATAGAAATAGCATGAGACTTTTTAGATTCTTTGTAAAATTATTGGTAAAAAAATACCCACAGGTCTTAGATGTGATCTGAATTGTTAACTACTTTGGTCCCTGGTTAAGAAACTTTCCCGTTCATGCAGTTAAGATGGTAGTTAGAAAGGAGACTCTGTGGAAAGAAACTTCCACTGCACACTTTGGAAACAGGAGTTCAGGTCATTTCTTGTCCTCATTTGCTGCTTATTACAAGTTAAAGGTTTGTCATTTTTTCAGTGGGAACTTACACCAAATTATAGTACGGTATGCTTAAAGCTAGTCATTGCATCGGTGCACCAGCACCGATTGCTGTGATGGATTCTGAGTCTAGTTAGCTGAAGTTGGACTGAATCATCAGTTTAGGAAAGTCCTCATTTTGCTATGGTGTTTGTTGATTGTGTATGACACTTAGGAGTTGTTGTCCATTTTCCCCCTCTCTGCTAATTCTTCAATATTAGGGCATTAGTCTCTCTCTGCATGCCTTTTACTATAAACACAATCCCCTTTTCCCCCCATTTCTTTCCACTTGCATTCTTTGGTGAGAAATATTTAGGTAACTACATGTATTTGTTCTTGTAAGACAGAGGCTGATGGAAGATCCATTACATGAAATTCTGCTCTATCAGTAGATCAGGATATCTCCGAATACATCTGTAGACATATAGAAAACATAGAGACTGACAGCTGATAGATGCTGTAGACTTCTCATTGTTTTCTGCCATGGTAATTGTGCCAAATGTGTCAAAACACAGAAAAAAAATTTGTATATGAGTGAAATGACATATTTTTTGGCTAGGAAGGCTATGCAACATCCACAGTCTTATTTTTAAGATATTCTCTATGACCATTTTGGTATATGCTAAATGCCTTTGCAGGAGCCCAAGATCACTCCATTTGCTTTTTCAAATGTTTTGCTCTTCAGTTTTGCCCTCTAATTGACTGTAATTACACAGGGAGGCTTAGTTTGAGTCTAACCACCAGCTTTCCTGTATGTCATTAGATGTTGTTGGAGGATTAGCATGCACAGTTGTAAATGACAGTACATATCTTCGTTTTCTTTTTTGGATTAGACTGCTTATAAGCCAAGTGTTTCAGATGAGAGAGAGAGCACGCAAGTAAAAGCTGACAAAGCAGAAGAGCTTGTGTTGAATCAAGGGGCTGATTGCAGCAGCCTTTTGCTCACCCTGAGGAAGTAAGAGCATGCTGAAGACACAAGCTGCATTGCGAGTGTGAAGCAGAATTCTTGCGTGTTGATACTAAAGTATTCAGCATTTTTGTGTTAGTGCGGCATGTGCCTTCCACGTGTGTGTCATCCTCTGCATGTGGTGTAGATGTTATCCAGAAACAGTTAGTTGGAAAAACTTGTCTGGTCATGTGTGTGGAATATGCCATTGACTATTATCAACAACAGCGAATCTTGCACGTAACTGTGGCTCCTGTCTTGCTCTGAGCAGTTTCACTGGCTCACGCTCAGTAAAAGATGTAGCACCCTTCATCTAATATCTCTTGCAGCAGCGTGCAGAAGGGCTGTGTGTTGCATAGAACGCAGAAAGACATTTCAGAAGGTGGATGTTGGGCAGAGCTCTGAGAAAGAACTCCATTTCCAGGCAGAGAGACCAAAGCACTCGAGCTGCTCTCTGTGCACAGGCAGGTTTGGGTCTTTGGGAGGAGCTCACACTCACATCGTTGTCGTTATTTTGCTTTTCCCATCCAGTGTCAGTCCCCAAACTTGCATCTGCTTTTACCCATGCTTTTATGCGTGTGTGATTTGGGTGAATGTATGTGAGACCTGAGTTTTAAATTTTGTGGGAAACACAGACCTGTTACTCTGGTGTTGCAAGACCTCTTTTACAGCACCTTTAAGTTTCCAGAAATCAAACTATGTTTTTTCTTTAAGGTATATATTTGAGACATCATTGAAAGTCACATGTATTGCAAGGGACTTCTAATTGCTGTATTAAATATTTCTGTTGCTTATCATCAAAAGTTTCTATTGCTGTATTAAATATTTCCCTAGTCATACTTCTGATTAAAGAAAAATCCAAATCCTAAGCTGTGACTTTTAACCACCTCTTCCTCTTTAAGAGTCTTCCTCAATACTATGAGAGACCAGTACCATTCCAGGCCACCATCCTGCTTCATCAGGAGCTGTAAGAGTGCTGCTGTGTGGAGAATTGTTATGTCAAATTATTGCTGCTGCTTCACTTCCATTGTAACCAGCAATTCTCATGGTATTTTTTTCCCAGAATATAACTCTTTCAGAAGCTACCCATTAATATAGTCAATGTCTTGCTATCTTCTTTTTCTTTTGAATCTCTTAGGTCTGGGATAAATTCCAGGAGCTTTAAGGTGTAGCCCTAGGCCTTTCTGGGTTGGAGATGCTTCTAGGATGCTTCTAGTTGTCACCCAGACAAGAATTTTCCTTATTTAAAGCAAGAAAATGGGGGGGGTGGGGGAATAATATATAT